>JAVLUX010000027.1:21425165-21502665 GCA_032164185.1 Moxostoma hubbsi
AGAGTGAGGGAAGTGCATCTTAAAATTTCAACATAAATCAACAGTCTGCATCCTGTAATCACGCGATCACTACTAAAAATCATCCGGGGGAGTGATGTGCATCTCATACTGCAAAGCCATCTGACCGCTCTCATTGTGCATCAGATAGAGGGAGAGATATAGAGGAGTTTGTTACGTGACATGGCAAGCTCAGCGGAAAGTTGAGAGATTAAGTTTTCCAGAAGCTGAGGTTAAACAGGCTTATTTTAGGAAAGCATTTCATAATACATTGGTTTATGATGGCTGTTTGTAGATATACAGGTAGTTATCAATAAGGGGAAAAAACACAATCATGAACTAGGGAATTGAGGGGGGAATTGTAAGTGAACATTCATGCAATATGCACACCTGCAGAGTGTAAATTATTAGAGATGCACCTATGTATCTGCCAATTATTGACCAAATTAAAACCATTGGCAAATCAGTTTTAAGCATAAAAACAACTATTTGAAAAAACAATGGTTTATTTATTAAAGGGGTAGTTCACCCACAAATGAAAATTTTCTTAATATTTACTTACCCTCATGCCAACACAGATGCATATGACTTTCTTTCTTCAGCAGAATATAAAGATTTTAGAAGAATATTTCAGCTCTATAGATCCATTCAATGCAAGTGAATGACGATCAGACATTTGTAACTCCAAAAAATCACTTAGGAAACAGAAGTTATCCATATGTCTCCAGTGTGTAAATCCATATCTTCAGAAGTGATAAAATAGGTGTGGGTGAAATACTCTGTGAATTCAAATGCACAATAATGATAGCCACAGAATGTAGAAGGGTTGGTGGCACTCCTAAGAACATGTAATATTTAATTTTTAATCATTTTCATTCTCACATTAATGAGGAAAATCCGTCATTACGGATGTGACAGTTTTGAAAGCAGCACTTACTTATTTGTATACATGATGAGTTGAAACCTTCCAAAACACTTTGAAACCAGCAAACTTTGAGTTCTTAGACATTGGCATGGTGTCCATTAAGGCTGCACAGTTGATTGTGTTAAGATTGAAATCGCAAGATGGTCTTGGACGATTATTAAACCCTCTAGCAGTGTGTATGCATTATCCATTGTCCAACATCCATTTTACCACAGTAGAACTTAAAAGAGAATTTTGTTCCTTTAGTAACTTTTTATTTTTCAATAATTTGGTTGATATTTCTGTGGAATTGCCCAACATAGGCATAATATGAATTTGTAATGTTCTATCATATACAGTACAAAGATGTAAAATGTGAGTTCTGTTGTTTTGAACTGCAAAAACAGAAGTGCAATAAAATGTTTTAGCAGCACAAAATAATATTTTTTCACATCAATCATTATGCTTTGATATTTATTTATTTGTAATTTTTTTTTAATCTTTTTTATCTCCTATTTATATTTCATTTTGGCTGGCCTTCTTTAAAATGTTGGTTTGTTCAACAGATCCAATCCATGATCAATGGAAATAATTTATTTTTAGAACAATAAAAAGCTTTTGTGCATTTTTAAAACATAATTTCTGAGCAAAATCTGTATCTGTATCGGCCAATAATTTTTTGTTAAAATCAGTCAAATATTTTCATATCAGTGCATCCTACAAATCAACACTAACTTTCACCAGGGTCTACAATTTAACATGAAATATTTTATAGGCTAAGGCAAGCATTACTATTACTGTTTGTTCAAAACCCCAAATCCTAAATATTAAACTTACTTATTTGTATTTTTATTTAATCAGAGACAATACACATTAATAATACAAAAGAAATGTCAAATGTGCCAGATTTAGCCAAACTGGCTGATTTTCATCCGTAGTCCCTAGGCAGGTTGATGTTATAATAACCAAATAAAAAACAAACAAACAAAGTTGTCATTACACAAATACAAAACTATCATACCAGAATCTCTACAAATACTCACAATTTTGATTAGACCGAAACCACATTTTCAAATTTCTAGAAACAACTTGTTATATATTTAAATTCTTTTAGTTCTGTTGGATGCTTATTCCATTCATGGGTTCCTCTAAAAACAAATGATGACTGGCCAAAGGTACTTCTTCTCAATGGTATATTACAATCATCCCTTTTGTGTACCATCCTGTTATTTGATATGTATAATCCTTAAATACTGGTGGTGCAAAACCATTTCAAATCTTAAAAACAAGTACTAAGTCAGCAAATTTAATCAAATCAAAAGAAGAGTAATTAGTTAAAACACTACAATGATGAAAACTATTTGGCTTTTTATCTAAAACCTTAAGAGCTTGCTTGTAAACATTCTCAACCGGTTTTTAAATAGACCTACATGTGTCCATGTATTCATGCACTTTGTGATGTGGAAGTATCATGGAATTCATAATTAACACTACTGCCTTTTTAGTCAAACTGTTTCTGATAAATCTAAAATTGGCTACATTAAATTTCACTGTGCTAACAACTTTCTTCACATGTTTTTTTTAAAAGAAAGCTGAGAATCTATTATTATTCCTAAGTATTTCAATTAATTTTCTACCTTAAGCTTCTGTCCATGGACAAACGCTTCTGCTTTTACATCATGATATGCCCTTTTGGAAAAAACATACAAACTGTTTTCTTGACATTAAGGTGTAAGCATGATTTGGTAAGCCATTGTGAAACCTGATCCATCGCAGAAGTAAATTTCTGTGCAACCTGACTTTTTGCATGCACATACAAAACAACATCATCAGCATAGCAACATTTGACAAACATCATCTGAGGGACAGACATTTGGTAAATCACTTACATACATACTGAACAACAACAGACCTAATACAGATCCTTGCGGAACTCCAATATTATAATCTAAAAATTCTTAAAACTTACACATTGTTTCCTATTTTCCTCATACGATTTGAACCACATAATGGCATCAGCTGAGAAATTAAAATTTGAAGACCTCAAAAGCAAAATATCATGATTTACAGTATCAAAAGCTTTTTTTAAATAAAAAAAATACAGCACCAACCACACCTCCTCTATCCATTTTTGATTTAATAATTTCCAGCATAAAACAATTAGCAGTTTCTGTAGAGTATTTTTTCTGAAACCAAACTGCATAGGATGTAGTAGAGGAAATGGACCATTATTAAGATAATGTAATTAAATGTTCTGCCACCCATTTCTCAGCAACTTTAGACATTACTGGAAGAATACTTTTTGGTCTATAATTGCTAATTTCTACATAATTTCCAGATTTATGGATACATTTACCCCTAGTTCTAGAATCTTTTAAATATCTAATTATTTTATCAACTTTTATATCAGACACCTGCTTACGAGTAAAAACGGGTAAAGCAGTATTCGCTAGTTCAATGAATAACTCGCATTGTTTTAAAATCAATATGAATGGTACGGCTTGCAAAGATGGGCAATTACTTTTCAAAGTGGTCGTCTTTCACCTGGAAACTGTAAAAAGATTTTTTACCTAGACTTACATTGAAGGAGGGACCTGACCCATATCTGGGGGATATTGGGGACAGAGGTGTGGATCACACAAATTGTAAAGGTGCCACTAGCACAGTTAGCAAAATTTCATCTGTCATGAAAAACATTTCACACAAAAACACTTTATTTTGTTGTGAAATGTAAATCTGTAATAATGACAGTGCTTGTTTGTCGTTGTACCATTCAGTGCTGATTGTAATGAAAAAGGCTCAATTAGCCCATTGTTGCTATGGTTACCTCCATCTAGCACAACTTCTTTTCAGCATCTGGTTAGAAAATATATCTAATTTGTAATGTAACTTGTGTTGAAGCATTCTTTTATATGTATAAATATATATATATATATATATATATATATATATATATATATATATATATATATATATATATATATATATATATATATTCATATATATATTCATATATGTATTTTAAAACCTTTTGTTTTTGACATCCTTTGGAAGGGATCAGGCTTTAAAGGGCTCACGACATGTCTTTTTTAAAAAGTTTTATGAGGTTCACTTATAATAATTAGTTATATATATGTAAAACATTATCATTTTCGACCCTCATTCAGACCCCCTGTAAGAAACACTGCTTCTCCTTTAAGTCTTGACAGTAAACACTCACTGTTCTGATTGGCTCTCTGCTCTTGCCTGACCTGTTCTCTCTTTGCCATCTCACTGCTCATCATTACTGGTGGGGTACAAAAGTGATTAAAGGTAAAATAGGTGTTGATGTGTCGTTGTGGAGGCGGTCAGATGTTTCCCACAGTGTGACATCACAATGTGGAGAAAGTAGACGAGTCATTTTGGAAGCTGACTCCCCTTCCTGCTTAACTTCACATAGTGCACACTTACTTAATTTTGTGAGTTTTTGGCATGATTTTTTTAATGGGAAGACCAATGCACATATGTCTCTCTCTAACTGTGGTCATTATCAGGTTCTGGACCCAGAGCAAAACCACAGCTTCACTGACCATTATCTCAACGTACCTTTTGACCTCTCACAAGTGCTCTTCATCGCCACTGCAAATACGACTGCGACAATCCCCCCTGCCTTATTGGACAGAATGGAGGTCCACCAGGTGCCAGGTCAGAGTTCAACACTAGACAAAACAGGACAGCAGGATGCAGCATTGATGATGTGACATTATCAGTGATTGATTCCAGATGATTTTAACTTAAACACAATGAACTCAATCCCATAAGTGAACAGATGGTTTTTGTAATTGAGCACTTGATTATTGTAATTTGTGTGCTGAATATGCACTGTGTGTGTCTCATTAGGGTACACACAGGAGGAGAAGGTAGAAATAGCCCACCGGCACCTGATCCCTCATCAGCTGGAGCAGCATGGACTGACCCCACAACAACTACAGATCCCACAAGACACCACACAGGATATAATTAGCAAGTATGAATACTAACGATGTGCAAAACTACACATTTTCAAAATTGACTCGTCAACTGTTGGGTCTTAAGGAAGTCCTATACCGGTAATTAGGCTAGTTTCTTTATGGGCATTTACTTAAGTTACGTTCTTCCTTTCAAAAATGGCTAAATGGAGCGCAATGGAATGGAACAAACTGCAGTGGTTTAGGGATGTGCTTCTAAAAGTTTGATCATTTTTAACTGTACGCAAAGTCTTAAAAATGCAATGCTCGTCACCAGATACTCAAAAACAGCATGAGACGTGATGCATTGGGCAAAGATGTTTGTCTGAATATGCATGGCTGTAGATTGATTTAAAGATGCAACTTTTCCTATGGGTTGTACTAGGCAAAGTGTCTAATAGCTAAAAAATAGCACACTAATTAAGGCAGCATTGCTTAAAATATAGTATATAAGTATATAAGAAACATCTAGATAAAATAGTCACCCCACTGATTGACTTGTCGGTTTTCAGAATACTAGTCGACCATCATGATCCATCCCTAACACACTGTGTTCTGTATTCTAAAGAGATTTGTGATAATAACACCACCTTTTAACCCGCATGGAGAACAGAAGGAAAAGATTAAAGTGTCCAGACAGGTCAATGAGCAGTCATTGTCAATTAAGAACTAATCACACACACTTACAAATGAGTTTCTCACTCTATCAACATGCGCACACTCTGGTGTGCTTGTATTAGCTGTCCATAAAGCATGCCACCAACATTGACGCTGAATATCGAAAATATGCAAGATGTATGATCAACGCATATGGGGTGTGTTTGAATATATATATATCCCGTGCAATGGTAGAAAAGTTGAGATTTTACTATACTATTTACACTGTGGTAGATATATTTGCACAGGATATTAGTAGACCTGACTGCTTTAAATTATTTACATCTAAACAGGAAACATGGAGTAATGTGAAAATATTGAACAAGTCTAGTTTAAGGGGCGTAAAGTGAAATAATTTTTGCCAATAGTGCAATTTTGATGCCTACGGTTGCTGAGAAACATCACAACTTTCCTCATTAATATCAAATGTATAATTTAGAAATATTTATATAAAACATACCTAGCACACCTAAGGATTAAAATGCAAAGATGTCCACGTTTTAAGCAGTTCGAACAGAGGGTCAGCTTACGTCACAGATGGGGTCGTCCAACCGGGTCTCCTTCCATAAACTGAATCTTGTAATGTTACTCCGCTGTCTCCCTCTTGCCTTTAAAACAGTATTTGCCAAGTTTCACTTTTAAGTATTTGTAGTTTATCAGGGAGAGTCAATTAGATGCACATTTGCAAAGCTTACTAATTACCTCAGAGGTGCTAATTTTTGGATGATTATCTGCTAAAAAAACAATCAATACCTGGCCCTGGAGTGTCAGCTGTAATAAGTGATTCGGGTGTGTTTGTAGGTACACACGGGAGGCAGGCGTGCGATCTTTGGAGAGGAAGATTGGGGCCATCTGTCGAGCAGTGGCTGTGAAGGTTGCTGAAGGTCGAAAGATCTCTGGAGCAGAATCCCCAACTGAACAACATGCAGGTAAAGAGGGACTCATGACTCAAAAAAAAAAAATTCTTCTCAATTTTGTTTCTACAGTGGAGTTATATTAGTTCCCTAGGCATTGATTCAGTCATAGGCTTATTAGAGTATTATATTTTGTACAACGATAAAGCCTGAACGAATGTCCTTACCAGGCATAATGTGGGTTTTTCCTGGCTCAAAATGAGGCAGAGGTGGTACGATACTGATCAAAAAAGTGACATTAAAAACACGTAAACATTGGCTTTGTGCTAATACAGTTCTAATGACCTGGCAACTGAATACTAGTGTTAATTTTGTCATCTGTTTAATTTAGTCTTAGTCTTAATCCTTAGTCAACCTTATCCTATTTAAAAAAAAAAGTTTTAATTGAATTTTTTACTGAGCACTGTAAACATTTTAGCCATAAGTATTATTGATAAGCATTTGTCAATTTAGTCTATCCAAAACATATATATATATATATATATATATATATATATATATATATATATATATATGCACACATTTTATTGTTGTTGTCATTTTATTGTTATTTTTCACATAAGTTTGATCTCATAATGATAATCTCATGATGACGTTGCGAGCTGCGGACAGTGGGAGTGAGAGACGAGCGTCTACGTGTTATGGTGCGTTCACATACAACGCGAAAAAAAACATTCGCCTCGCATTGCTTGCACGAGTTTGACCGCTGGATTAAATTTGTTTAAACTCATGTTCATGCGAGTTATGCGAACTGGCGAGTATTCCATGAAGACACCCACCAGAGTTTTGTAGACAGCCGGAGGTGGCCGCCTAGTAATTATCTACGCAGGAAAAACTCTGAAAATGAAAAAAAAAAATGTCCTGGTCACTTGTTTTATATTTTTGTCGCATCCAACTTAGCAGAGAAATCCTGCTTCACATAGCTGTATTGCTCAATTAATCTGTTATTTTGGAACAAAATTTCATTTATTTTTTTTAATATAAAAATGCAGAAAACAGATCAATAAAAGAGGAAACAGTCTGTTTATTGGATGCAACAATTTTTTCACTGAAGCCCCATATGGGCATTTGCTTTCTACAGCAAACCTGAGGGGTAAATACACAATCACACACATACACTGGGCAAAGTTACTTTATGAATCTCATTCGAATTCAGTCTGTTACGATTGTTTATTTTAACATGTTACACCTGTTGTTATTTCACCGATCTCCACGTGACAGGGAAGTAGAGAGAAACTCAGAATGAGCCGGTATGTCTCCCCTCTGCTTTTCTGAACGTGTGTGTGTGTGTGTGTGTGTGTGTGTGTGTGTGTGTGTGTGTGTGTGTGTGTGTGTGTGTGTGTGTGTGTGTGTGTGTGTGTGTGTGTGTGTGTGCGCGAGACCTCAAGCACAACATTCGGTAGGTATGTAACACCTCCCACCAAAATCAAGTTGTTGTGAACCGGCTAGTGAGATGCCAGCTTTAATATACTGCAATAAGAATAATTTTAGACCCATTTGGTGGCTGCGCTGGTCGGCGTGACGTTGCAGAAATAGAAACTATTAAAAAATAGAATGCCCTGTCGCTCGTCGTCTGTCGTGGCTGGTTAGGACAAAAACTCTGATTAACATGGAAAAGATAACTTTTATCCCGTGTGTGGCATCACGGCGCATCTGGTTAGGAGACGTGTTAGGCAGAATGTGTGGGACTGACAGACTTAGTCACCATTCAGGTTAAAAGAGTAAATGGATAAAATAAGCAAAGAAAGTGAAAGGAGACGGAGGCCATCATTTTGCCTAACTTCTGCATTTCATTGAAGATTTGAAAGTTATGCATGTTTGGAACAACTTTAGTGGAGAAATGATAAGAGAGTTTTCGTTTATGGGTGAACTATCCCTTTGATTGTTGCATTCCTACTTCACTGCATATTTAACATTGAGAATGATCTGATTGAGTTTGATTGCCAACGACACTGGCAGTTTGTCACATCATGCTTGTTAAGGACACACTCTTGAGGCAGAATTAGAATTCAGTGACAAAATTTTATATAAATTTAAATCCAAGCTTGAGTAATGGAACAGGTAAGACAACTGCGTATTAGATAGAGTGGGTGAGTTTCTGTACCGTACTGTACTGTTCTGTACTGTGCTACACTTCACAACAGCAGCAGCAGCTCAGAAACAGCTTAGCATTCCCTGCCACATACAGACTGCTGACTTCAGCACAGCCCCACACACTCACACATGCTCATGCACTCACTGTGCCATACAGACTCAATCAGATGCATGCTAACTCTTGAGGTGTAATATAGACTTAGGAGTGAAGCCCTTATTCACACCACAAACAACACAGAGTGACAGGATTCCACTCGTTTTCAATTACATGAGTGACAATGATCGTTTGCAACAAGATGGCATGGCGTGCAACAGGAAGCACAAAGTTAAGAAAAGTTTAACTTTATGCAAATGACATTCGGGAGAGACTGCCAATAGAACAGAAAGGCAGTGGAGCTCACGCCATCCGTCTCCTGTGAGATACTTGTGTGGAGTGCAGACAAGGCAGAGAAGTTATAATGTTGTGAGGGATTTCACTTCTCTATATCATTTGTCTGTAACCATGTGAACAGATTTAATAAAATAACGATGTGTGGATTTCATTCATATATTGATAGATTATATAAATGTATAGCTGCAGGTTGTATAATGCTCTCCCTTGCAGAATGGTAATTTTTAGAGTAAAGAGAATTGATTCCTTGTCCAATTAGAATGATATCTTAGTTTTACCGGCAGTATCATCTTTGCAAGGATTTCAAAAGCTACTATGGCTATACATGCAGTCTACCAATAACGTTTGAGCGACAACAGTAGGGACGGTCACTGGTGATTTTATAGTACAATGTCGTTGGTGGTGTGAATGAGCCTTGAATGTGGGTACCCCACGCTGACAAAACATCAAACACTAACTCAGAAAAAAAACACTCTCACTCTTCAGATTCAAACAAAATTAAAAACCTCAACACACACACACACACACACACACACACATACACGTATTGGTCATCAATCTCTCCAAGCATGGACCCCCTGAGGTTTGGGGGAGGGTAAAACGTGCTAACAGACGGCCGCAGGCACCACTCCTTTTTGTGTCTCGCTGCAGCTGCTCTTCTGTAACAGGAGCTATAGCCATGCGAGTTAACACAGTCAGAGAAAGGAGAGGAGGGGGCAGTTGGGGCTCTGTTAAAAATCAGATTTAGCCCTACTGTTTCCCAATCCTCCCCTGAATGGCCCCTGTGTGAGGAGAGATTTTGAGACATGAGGGTTAGGGGTTTTCTTAAAGGGATAGTTCACCCAAAAATTTACTGACCACTATTTTGCATACAATGAAAGCGAATGATGGCTTGTGCTGTCAATCTCTAAAATGTCAATAAAAGATCCATGAAAGTATTATAAATGTGGTCCATATGATGCTATGACAGAATTTGGATCACTGTGCGAATGGTTCCTTTAGCTCCTCCTCTGATCTTGATGTGGATGTTCCTTTTGCCAGGTGACATTATTTGCAGACTGAATAAAGTTTTGAAATGAGTGCTTTATGTATGCCTCAATTCCTGTTGCTTTCTCCAATCCTCTGCTGCTCACTTTAGCAGTGTTTTTCTTAGTCTTCACATCATGACAGCTGTTTCATGCACTTCCAGCTGTTATCATCTAGACTCTCATGGTACATTCAGTACAGCTTAGTCTCTGAATTACAGAGAAATAAATGAAAAGTTTAGTTTGTGTGTAACGGGGTTCGTGGTTGGGTGAAAGGAGGAAGCGGGAAACGTGGGGCTTCAAATCAAAAGGTAGGTTTTTTTAATAACATGTAACTTAAAACAGCTTTTCAGTTTCATCAAAAATGAACACACTCTGGCTGTTGAAGCACGACTCTCTCTCCCCATTTCTGGCGTGGTTCCTTCTTATATCACTCTCCCCATTGCTCACTGCAGTCAGAAACAGGTGTTAGACATCTAGTTCTCATGTGTGTGCACCCTTACCGCTTTCTCTCTCTCTCTTTACAAATATTCGGCCACACCCCTGCTGCCACCCTTCTGATTCCTCATAAAAAGAGGCATGAGTCTCATTCTCTTAAAGGAATAGTGCCCCCCTTGTCATTATTGCCATGTTGTTTCAAACCCATATTATTGTTTTTTTATTTCCATGAAACAAAAAATGAGATCTTGGGTAGAATGTTTAGCTTGTGTTTTCCATACATTGCATGTGGGTGGTGATTTATATTGCCAAGGTCCAAAAAGGACAGAAAATCACAGTTAAAGTATCATAAAGGTCCATGTGATTTGTGTGCTACCATAATGTCCTTAAAAGTAATTAACATAATTGAATGTCAGAAACTAACATACAAAATCTGAATACAAAACTTTTAATATTGTTACACTACTTTTAAAATAAAAAAGTAACTAATTAACAGCAACAAACTACATTGTGATCAGATTACAACCAACACTGAATAGCAAAGAGTACACTGTAATATTATCTGTAAATTGTAATAAATGTGTAATAAATTATATGATTATTGCTTATTCAATCTGCCTTGGTTATGTCAGCAGGAAATAAAAGTTGTTTCAGAGATGGAGGTTGCTACAATTTAATCAATTATTATTCAACAAACGTTTTATCTTAAGAATAACAGAATCATGCATAATAAGTCCAGGGCATTTATGAAGAGACTAAATTGAGTCAGTTTCATGTTGTTGTCTTCATGGCATATCCATTTCCTTTCGTTCTTTGTTCTTCAAAACATGACACTCCTCCTCTGCATGTCATTAATAGTCTAGTCACATGACCTGTGGGCAGCAAGGGGCATGCACATAATAGTGAGTCTTGCCCAGGGCTAAAAAACTACCAACAACTAATTAGACCCATAGACATACTATTTGTAAATACACCCTGAAGCTATTTTCCTTATTATGTATGAAGACCACACCTTATTGTTTCTTCACAAAATAAGATGGCACCTGCTCTCCCCCATAGCTGGACCCATGTGGCCTCATTCTACAGCCCATAATTTTCCATTATTTCAGACAGCTTTCTTTCTTGCTCTTTCTTTTTTAGTATTCTCCCCTCCGGCCCTGTGTCTATTATCTCCCTTACTGGAAAGTCTCAAATAGACATAAGTGCAGGCACAGAAAAAGTTATTATTGAATAACTTGAATGGTGTGGTTCGACTGTCAGTCAACCATACATGGTGTCATAATGTTGATGCATAAACGTGACAGACAGTGAACACACAAACCTAGAATTAGCCACTTTGTCACCATCAGTCTGAGCATGGTATGGGGGCAGTCATGCTAAACTTCACGCTCCATTCACTCCCATTCAAACACATCCAAATATGGTAGACCAGGAACACAAGTTCATGTGCAGAAATTAAGCACTCTGCTTCGTACATAGGAGCTCAAGTTTAGCGAAGCCTGACCTGTGAATCCTTATGACGAGAGGATGTATGACAAATAGAAGATCGAAATGTCACAGGCTAACCTCATGGCTCAATAAAAAGAATGGATATTTCAAAGCTGCATGGTTTGTTGTTGCAAAAAAGTGATTAGACAATATGAATTTACATTTTGAATATAATATTTAGGGCTGCAACAAATAATCATTAAAACCAACT
This sequence comes from Moxostoma hubbsi, assembly GCA_032164185.1. NCBI lineage: Eukaryota > Metazoa > Chordata > Actinopteri > Cypriniformes > Catostomidae > Moxostoma > Moxostoma hubbsi. The sequence continues at coordinate 21,437,271 of JAVLUX010000027.1, forward strand.
GTTTTCGATAATGGAAATCATCGACAACTAATTTCATTATCGATTATTTGGATATATACCGTGAGCACGGAGAAGCTCCGTCAGTGAAGTCACTTTACAGACCATTGAAAATGTGTTGTATGATGAAACTCATTTGAAAAACAACGGAGACAAGCTGATGCCCAGCGCATGAGAGCACTTTATAAACACTTCAAAGAAGATCACAATAAGCAGGCAGTTTAACGTGGAGCGGTTGCTGCATTTGTTGAAAGAGTGATTGTGCCATTTGATGTGCTTACGAGTTGTTTCTCTCCAGTGCATCACTTACCTTTTACTGCTATTTTCTCTTTTATAATGTATACATGTTATGAATTCAAAATCAGCCATGTATTTCGCAAATCCGTTTGTTTTTACCACATGCGAGTCTCCATTATACTCTAATAAGCAAGCAAGCGAACGCATCCTTGTCAATCAAACCAATTGCAATGAAGAAAGGGAGTGCAATCATTTTGATTAAACTTGTGCAAAATCATACCACGCTTTCAGTTTCAATGAAATCAATTGTGCTGTTTTCATTGATGTCACACTGATGTCTCAGAGGAAAAAGTGTGTGGTTTAAAGTGTTTTAGATCGTTTCTCATCATGTGAGCGCATGTAATACAGTGAGCACCGGGTTGAGACTTTTCAGAACTTTTACAATATTAATTTAAAATGTATGTAATCAGTGACAGTGTTCAAGCATATGCATCTAACATAATTATGTATTTTTCAACTGGGCAGAATTATTTCTATATCTATTCTCGTGTCACCATTGCCCTCTGTAGAGCTGATGTTTTTGTCACACTTCATCCCTGATGGATCATTCTACTCTTTAATGAACAGTACTTTTTGTTCTACAAAATTTTACAAGTAATGAAAGTATCTTTTTTGCATATGTACTGAAAGTAATAATAATAATAATAAATTGAACTTAACTTTTCAGTATTCAGGCTTTGTTCAGTATTAACGTTTTGTGAGAGTATAAAATCAATGAATTCAGTAATGTAAATTGAAACAAATCCTTACGCCCTTTATCATGTATGTTTTTAAAAATAGGAGTGGTGGTGGCGTAGTGGGCTAATGCACACAACTATTAATCAGAAGGCCGTTGGTTCGATCCCCACAGCCACCACCATTGTGTCCTTGAGCAAGGCACTTAACTCCAGGTTGGTTGGGGGGGGGGGGTGTCCTTGTAATAAGTGCACTGTAAGTCGCTTTGGATAAAAGCATCTGCCAAATGCAAAAATGTAGATGTAAATGTACAAAAATATTCTAATAAAATAATAAAATGTCTTTTTTTATATGATTAATTGAATAAGTAAATGTAGATTAATCGATTATCAAAATAATCTTTAGTTGCAGCCCTGAGAATATTTGTTATTTGTGATGTATTATTTAATTACACCAGACACCCTCCTTCATGACATCATATCCTGGTCCGTTGCGTTGTATGAAAAAAACAATTTTCATTTCAATTTTCAACAATTTTTTGGGGGTTTTGTGGGGGCCATGACATCTGTTGCAGGGCTCTCTGTTCTTCTATTCTAATATTTTGTATTTGCAAAAGTAATGTTTGGGAGTCTAACATTTATATTTCCCATTGACACACTAAAGCTGAAGATGTAAATAACCATCTTAAGACAAATGCTTTTGTGAAACATCTTACAGTATCTTAATACTTTTGCACAGTACTCTACATTTGGGAGACACTTTTTTCCAAAGCAGCTTACTTGTATTTCCACTTTATCAACAGGAACCCTGTAGCTCCCTTTTATGTAGCCTCTTTGTTTACCACCTTACCATCATTTCTTTCTATCTTTCAGAAAAGACTACAGAGAGCAAGGAGGAGGATTCTGGGATAGCAGCACCTCCAGAGATGCCCATTGTTATCGATCACATTGCCCTGAAGGATATTCTTGGCCCGCCAATTTTTGAGATGGAGGTTAGAATCAAATAAATACCTGAAATCTCCTTATATATCTGCATTAAATATTTCTAGAATTCAAAGCACACACTTCAAGCCTCACTACACGTTTGTGTACCAAGCTAGAGTAGGAAAACGCATTAGCTAGATAGTCTGATCGTCTGAGCACAGTGTTAAAAGCCCTATGGAGATTCGTGGGTGATTTCTTGAAATCACAGGGCAATGTGTTACAAACATTTAAACAATCTTAGCCACTGCATAGCAACTACCTGTAACACCTTAGATGGAGAGTTTTGCATGAGCAGGCACCACTCATATTTTCTTCAGCAAATGTAAAATGTATTAGGTTCTTTCAAATTTTAGGACAATGGGCTTCATACACTTACCATGTGTGTGCATGTATTTGTGTGTGAAATCTGTCCTAGATAGTGTATATAGTCTGTATAAATTATACACACTAATATATGTGTATATGTATGTGTATATATAGTGGCGATTTCTCATATATATATATATATATATATATATATATATATATATATATATATATATATATATATATATATATATATATATATATATATATACATACACTGAGGGAAAAAAGTATTTGATCCCCTGCTGATATTGTATGTTTGCCCACTGACTAACAAATGATCAGTCTATAATTTTAATGGTAGGTTAATTTGATAATAATTCTTCTTGAGCCACTCCTTTGTTGACTTGGCCATGTGTTTTGGGTCATTGTCATGCTGGAATACCTATCCACGACCCATTTTCAATGCCCTGGCTGAGGGAAGGAGGTTCCCACCCAAGATTTGACGGTACATGGCCCCGTCCATCATCCCTTTGACGTGGTGAATTTGTCCTGTCCCCTTAGCAGAAAAACACCCCCAAAGCATAAGGTTCCCATCTCCATGTTTGACGGTGGGGATGGTGTTCTTGGGGTCATAGGCAGTATTCCTCCTCCTCCAAACAGGGCAAGTTGAGTTGATGCCAAAGAGCTCGATTTTGGTCTCATCTGACCACAACACTTTCACCCAGTTCTCATCTGAATCACTCAGATGTTCATTGGCAAACTTCAGACGGGCCTGTACATGTGCTTTCTTGAGCAGGGGGACCTTGCGGGTGCTGCAGGATTTCAGTCCTTCACGGCGTAGTGTGTTACCAATTGTTTTCTTGGTGACTATGGTCCCAGCTGCCTTGAGATCACTGACAAGATCCTCCTGTGTAGTTCTGGACTGATTCCTCACTGTTCTCATGATCATTGCAACGACTCATGTTGAGATCTTCCATGGAGCCCCAGACCGAGAGAGATTGACAGTTCTTTTGTGTTTCTTCCATTTGCGAATAATCGCACCAACTGTTGTCACCTTCTCACCAAGCTGCTTGGCGATGGTCTTGTAGACCATTCCAACCTTGTGTAGATCTACAATCTTGTCCCTGACATCCTTGGACAGCTCTTTGGTCTTGGCCATGGTGGAGAGTTTGGAATCTGATTGATTGATTGCTTCTGTGAACAGGTGTCTTTTGTGCAGGTAACAAACTGAGATTAGGAGCACACTCTTAAAGGGAGTGCTCCTAATCTCAGTTTGTTACATGTATAAAAGACACATGGGAGCCAGAAATCTCTGAATGAGAGGGGGTTGAATACTTATTTCCCTCATTAAAATGTAAAATTTTTGACATACGTTTTTCTGGATTTTTTGTTGTTATTCTGTCTCTCACTGTTCAAATTAACCTACCATTAAAATTATAGACTGATCATTTCTTTGTCAGTGGGCAAATGTACAATATCAGCAGGGGATCAAATACTTTTTTCCCTCACTGTATATATAAGCAATATCACACAAGCAAGAGTGCGATATGGCCCTACATCAGCAACAGTGCTGATGTAGGGACATATCGCATGATTCCGAGTGTGATATTGCTTATATACAACAGTTCAATGAAAAAGTACATTTTAAAAAATTAGGAAAAACTGAGTACGGTTATAAAAAAGCATTTGTGCATGGAACTACTTTATTACGTGGCAGATCAGAATCTGCCATTGCTGGTTCAAATGTGTCCAAGCCTTCGTTAGTAATTAAAAAATGTCACTTCAGAAGTAGTATCAAGGCTTGTGCTGTTTCTAACAAGTTATTGAATAAACAAGGATAGATGTTAGTGTGTGTGTGTGTGTGTGTGTGTGTGTGTGTGTTAGTGAATGAGTGAGAGAGAGAGAGAGAGACAGATGGACGGATGGAGCGTGACCCAAGCAGAGATGTTGTCAGCTTTCTTGAGATAAAAATAGCTGTCCAAGCTAGGGTAATTCTCCCTATTTCGCGGTAGCTGGTGCGCAAGAGTCATTCACTACAGAAACCGCAATGTCCTCCGCCATTTTAAACAGTAATTTTTCTCCAATGTGGAAACTCCAGTAACAGGTAAGCACATTGAGTTGTGTAATTAATCAGTCTGTTGTGTCTCTCAGCTGTGATGAGCCGTAATGCTGAAGTTGTTCATTTAAAGTTATTTTCTAGCTGTAGTTGTGTAGTAGTAATATGAGCGATCACGGAGCGCTGTTGTATGTAAACGGCTGACGCGGATTCACTTGACTTCACGTCACCAACTGCTCATATTACACACCAAAAAATTATTTTGCCACCACCTGCTGGCTAACATATTTAATGTACATTTTTTTTTTAATAAAAAATACATGTAAGAGACACTTGTAACTCTTAACACATGCATGACTTTTATACTTTAGTTTAGAACAGCATGAACACATCAGAGTGCTGATGGTGTCGGACCATTAGTGCTCATGGAACGTCTCTCGTCCAATCAGATTTGAGGACCGGAACTAACTATTTTGTGTATGTGAGTGTGTGTGTGTGTGTGTATGTGTGTGTGTGTGTATATATATATATATATATATATATATATATACACACACACAGTATAGTCATAACAAAAATTCTGTGTGCTAAAGCTTGAGTTGGGTTCTGTTTCTGTCCGAGTGCGCTCAGAGATAGAGCGCACAAACAATGTACTCTAAAGCACAGTTGGATGTGCATAGTTGCAGCTGGTAGAATGCTCCTATACAGCCCTGAAAACATGGCTTAGCAACATCGTATTGGCACTGGAAGTATCTTTCCATATGGCAGTGCTCGAAGTACGCAATTTGTCACAGAACCAGCAGCGATTCTCTTATAATGTGCAGGTACTCTGTTCTGTTTGTGTGCAGTGGCCCTGCATACAGGTGCAGTGGTGCTGAAAGCACTTATATGGAGATGGTTTGAGTGTGTTTTATGCCATTTAATTACTTCAGGCACACGCTCCTTCATTTACTCTGGATTCATTAACATAAGTAGGAGAAATAGAACAAATTCATGTGTGTACCAACCTGTTGTGGGTCAGGCGGAAAACTTTTTCTGTGGGTATTAGAAAAATCCACGCAATTATTAGCGAATAAGGTTTTTGATTTTATTGTTATATATAAGCATGGTGCGGTCATGACTAATGTAACACTTATTTGTCCACAAACCTTTAGAACTGTACTCCAGGCCCTTTGTGTGCTGTGGTGTGCAGTTCTGTTTCTCAGAGGAGAAGTGCTCTGAATTTCTGCCATATCCATGGGGTTAAGGCAGGGAAAGGCCAGAGGCTGTCAGAGAAGAGCCAAAGCCAGCCTGTTTGAGTTCTGCTGTACTATCATACCGATCTTGTCCTTCAAACCCTTTTGCCTGCATTGCACTTTCCACATATGGTTTTACTTTAGTACAAAAGCAAACCAAAGTTGGTGTTTTATGAAATTGACTTTAAGTGCTCCTTTAATGGTTGAAGTTCTCCCTCCAGACATACAATATGCTCTGAAAATATTTGAGGAAGTTTGTGTTTCAGAACTGTTATGCATTCATATGACCATGTGTGCAGGTATCAGAGCGACTGACCCTACCAGGTGTGGCGATAGGCCTGGCCTGGACTCCAATGGGTGGGGAAATCATGTTTGTAGAGGCCAGTCGTATGGAAGGGGAAGGGCAGTTGACCCTGACAGGACAGTTGGGGGATGTCATGAAGGAATCAGCCCACCTAGCTATTAGCTGGCTCCGCAGCAATGCCAAGCCTTACCACCTCACAAATGGCAAGTTAAAGACATGTACTCACAAACTTTTATAGCAAATACAGCAAAGCCAAGTGAGACCCATTCCTCCTTTTCTTAGTTATTTAATTCATTCTTTGCTCTCATTTTCCATTTTAAATTCCACTCTTACCTAATATATTTAACAGATTTTTAATATACTGATTTAAATCACAAAATGTGTTTGAAACCTTTCAGGCAATGATCTTTTGGAGGGTACCGACATCCACTTGCACTTCCCAGCAGGTGCAGTCACTAAAGACGGACCCTCGGCTGGTGTTACCATAGTAACGTGCCTGGCCTCACTGCTGAGTGGGCGGCTGGTACGCTCTGATGTGGGCATGACAGGAGAGATCACTTTGAGGGGACTGGTGCTACCGGTGAGGAACCCAAAAGCAATGTTCACAATTGCACCTGTAGGGCATAAAAATACAGGGCAAATTCCAACCTGCAGCCTATTACGCATTGTTCATGTACTAATACAAAGACTGTTCATCATTAAGTCATTGATATATATTAACTCACAAGACATGTCTTGTCTCTCTACAGGTGGGTGGCATAAAGGATAAAGTCTTGGCAGCTCACCGGGCCAATCTGAAACGAATCATCATCCCCAAGCGCAATGAGAAGGACTTGGAGGAAATACCTGCCCATGTGCGAGCTGACCTGGATTTCGTTTTCGCCAGCACTCTAGATGAAGTCCTAAATGCGGCATTTGATGGGGGCTTCCCTTCAGCTGGCAATCATCCACAAGTTGTTAGCAAACTCTGAGACTGCAGTTGATAGACAACTAACGCGCACAGAGGTGCTCAAGACTTTCTTCTCAAAGGATTTTCAATACTAATTTTTATTTAATGATTCCCTCATCTACAAAGAATGGCTTTTTGGTAATGAATCAGATTAAGATCCCTTATTCTTTTTCCTTTATTTCATGAATAATATATAATTTATCTGTTGCAATTGTAATTATGTTCCTGTTGATCTGACATCAAAATAAGCTAATGTTGGCAAAGCGACTATTAGCTGTTTATAATGAAGATTATAAATTAACTCTGTGGAGAACTTTTATTTGTGGAATATTGAATAGGATGTTAATTGTGACACTTGAAAGGTGTAATTTAACTATGAGTGTTCATAGTCTTCATTAATAATTTTCAGATTGGAAAATTTGAATTTTATGTTTAGCGTGATGAAAACGAAGTACAATTTTACATAAGCATATTGATTTGGTTATGATACGTCAATTTTGAGATTATATTATTTCCATAATATTTCCATGTTTATTCGCAGGGTTTAAAATAAATAGAAATACTGCTTTCTACGTCATATTAATCTGAATGGTTATACAGTGAATCCGGAAATTATTCACAGCGCTTCACTTTTACCACATTTTGTTGTTACAGCCTTATTCCAAAATGGATAATGGAATTCATTATTTTCCTCAAAATTCTACAAACAATACCCCATAATGACAATGTGAAAGAAGTTTTTCAAATCTTTGCAAATTTATTAAAAATAAAAAAATCACATGTTCATAAGTATTCACAGCCTTTGCTCAGTACTTTGTTGAAGCACCTTTCGCACCAATTACAGCCTCAAGTCTTTTTGTGTATGATGCTACAAGCTTGGCACACCTATTTTTGGGCAGTTTCTCCCATTCTTCAGGTTGGATGGGGAGCGTCGATGCACAGCCATTTTCATTCACAGAGTTGTCCTGTAGCCACTCCTTTGTTATCTTGGCTGTGTGCTTAGGGTTGTTGTCCTGTTGGAAGATGAACCTTCCCCCCCAGTCTGAGGTCCAGAGCGCTCTGGAGCAGGTTTTCATCAAGGATGTCTGTACATTGCTGCATTCATCTTTCCCTCGATCCTGACTAGTCTCCCAGTTCCTGCCACTAAAAAACATCCCCAAAGCATGATGCTGCCACCACCATGCTTCACTGTAGGGATGGTATTGGCCAGGTGATGAGCGGTGTCTGGTTTTCTCCAGACATGATGCTTGCCATTCAGGCCAAAGAGTTCAATCTTTTGTTTCTCATCAAACTCCAGGCGGGCTCTCATGTGCCTTTCACTGAGGAGTGAATTCCGTCTGGCCGCTCTACCATACAGACCTGATTGGTGGAGTGCTGCAGAGATGGTTGTTCTTCTGGAAGGTTCTCCTCTCTCCACAGAGAAACGTTGGAGCTCTGTCAGAGTGACCATCAGGTTCTTGGTGGTTCCAAACTTCTTCCATTTACGGATGAATGAGGCCACTGTGCTCATTGGGACCTTCAATGCTGCAGAAATGTTTCTGTACCCTTCCCCAGATCTGTGCCTCGATACAATCCTGTCTCGGAGGTTTACAGACAATTCCTTTGACTTCATGGCTTGGTTTGTGCTCTGACATGCACTGTTAACTGTGGGACCTCATATAGACAGGTGTTTGCCTTTCCAAATCATTTCCAATCAACTGCATTTACCACAGGTGGACTCCAATCAAGTTGTAGAAACATCTCAAGGATGATCAGTGGAAACAGGATGCACCTGAGCTCAATTTTGAGTGTCATGACAAAGGCTGTGAATACTTCTGTACATGTGATTTTTTTTTTTTTTTTTTTTTTTTTTTTTTTTGCGTTTTTTATTGTTAATAAAGTTGCAAAGATTTCAAACAAACTTCTTTCACATTGTTATTATGGGGTATTGTTTGTAGAATTTTGAGGAAAATAATGAATTTAATCAATTTTGGAATAAGGCTGTAACATAAAATGTGGAAAAATGTAAGCGCTGTGAATACTTTCCGATGCAACGTACATTAGATGCAAATGCAATTTTCTATCGGAACAACTATAATGCTTTAAAAGTAACTTACTGTGACATCTAATCCACATATTGTTGCTTCAGTTTGTAGTTTTCATTAATATGCTACTTAGATGTATTACACTGCCAACTGTTTACATTGGACCTTCTTTTGGGAGATAAGAACAATGAAGGCATTCTTATTTGATGATGCTAATACCTGAATGACAGCTTTGGCCTGAATATGTAAGGCATGTTTGGAAATGTTTTAAGATTAATAATTAATTCAGTTTAACTGAAGACTGTCAGTTCGAAATGGAGGGTAAAAATCAAGCAGTATTTTCTTAAAACCTGCACTAAAAATATTACCTGTTCAATCTTGCTACAACTTGAGTAATCCTAAGCAATATAAAACTACTCCATTAATTTAGTTTGATTATAGTTGTGACAGAATATAGTTGTTTGCCCTCTAGCAACACAATACACAGCAGATGCACTAAAGGATGGCAATAAGGAGCAGTGCTTCTCAACTGTTGGGTTGCAGGTGTATTCTAATATGGTAGCAGATGTACATAATAAAATGGAACTACACAAATCATACATAGTTTTGATTTTTGACAAAATAAACATAACCAAATTGTAAAAGGAGAAAAAAACACTTGTTGATGACAAAAACAATGCATCCAATCAAGCTCTGGAACATTTTGACGCAAAATCTAGAAGCCAGATAAATTAGGCAAATGCCAATATGGACACATTGGCTACTGTGTTGGGTTGCCACTTGATGTCCAATTATGTACAATGTAGGTCCTGAAGCAGAATAATTTGATAACCACTAGCCTAGACACAGGGAACAGACAATGTAAGAATCAGGGAAACAGAGAAAGAAAACTAGATAAAGCCAGCCCCAGTAAATTACAATAAAGAGTGAGAAATTCAAGAAGGTATGAAAAAGATAGATTTATTTACTGGCAAAATTGAACAAAAACAAACAATAAAACAAAATAAAATTAGAGATCAGGACTAGCAACAGTACAATGTATCCACATAGATGTTTGGCTTTGCTTCACCCTATCTTGCAAAAACAGAAATACAGACATACAAAGAATAACAGCAACAAAAATATTGACTTACAAAAAGAGAAAAAAAGACAGAGGTCTTCGGAAGAAAAACACTATCTACAAACACTGAAGATTAGCCACAATTTTACAACAGCCTTTTTCATTTCATTTTCTTAAAAGTCATTTCCTTTTAATATCTGTAGTAATTGCCCTTGTTCCTATCCTGATACTCAATGCAGTGGTTTCTCCAGTGTTTGTAATGGAGGGGTTCCATATCAACATTGTGTGGTCTCGCATGTGCTGTAGAAATATAATCCAGCAGTTAACAAGTTCAAAATGTGTCCCATCATATTTGAAGAAATGATTGGCTTCCTTATTTTTGTAACCTGATTTGATGTGCTTGTGCCAAGTTCTGACTGAAACATCCCTTCGAAACAAACAGGAGACTCACTGCAGTGACTAGTAGAAACAAACATATTCTAAAATGAAATCTGAACTTGTTACATGTTAATGAATTTATCCAGTGGTCATGCACCAATTACCAGAAACTTTCTCTATGGGGAACAAAAAACAAAACAAAAAAGGCAAGAAAGATGAGACTAGAATAAAACAAAACCTTAAATTTGAAAATAAAAGTTAGTGTTTTATCTCAACTGAAATGCAAAATGTCTTGGGGAAACAAAACAAAATGGAAACAAGAACTTGCTTTAAGTGTTGCACCTTTTGAGCAAACACCCTGAAATTGATCAATATTCCCCAACCGCCATTCAGCAGTGTGCCTTTCCATCATTCCAAACGGCACATTTGCAAATGTCCATTCCACAAAGGGGACTGCCCTATAACTTCAAGGGCGATGACTGTTGCTCGCAAAAATGTAGAATACATTAACAATTTAACATATATCATTGTAGCATAAAATTGAGAACCTAGGACCCAAGTCTGGCTGAACGTGCCAAGCTCCAACCAACAAGTTTTTTTTATTTTTTGATAACTTGGAGCGTACAACAGCAAAAAGTTCCCTAGGTTAGCTATGCCCCTGTCTCCAATGCACAACTCAAGGTATACTGCGGTGTTTAGAAATGTTGCTTGTCTGCATGTATGTGTGTGTTCAAGTATGCACAGCTGTTAGTCCTCAGCACATTGATATGGTGACATTGATGCCCAAGTTGCCATTCTCTGCAAACAGCTGAGCGATAGAGGTGTCGAACACCAGACAGTCACTGTTCATGATGGCGGTGGCAATACCCTCATGGATAGAACGTGGCGTGGCCTCCCAGGTGAGTCGCCGCCGGTGGCCATTCAGCTCAAGCCGATAAGCAAAGTTTTCCGCCTGTTTCCGTGTGCCGATCAGCTGCACAATGGCAAAGAACTGTTGGTGACCATCATATTTCTCCTGCTTCTCCAGCACAAGCATAAAATGGAAGCCGAAGCACGACTGCATCATGACCCAGTCCACCGCTCCAGGCAGGTTGATGTCTGTGGCCAGGAAGACAATATCCTCACCCTGTAGCGTGGTTATGGACTTGTGCTGGTGCAGCAAATGGGGCATGACAGCATCAAGCGAGCCCTGCCACTTGCATGAGGCACCAGGACACGGGCAAGAGTATGGCCGGAATTCACAAAGCTCCTCATGCTCTGCCTTGTCTGTGTGCGGTAACGTGACTTCGCAGCCTGACGAGGCATACTTGCAGGGGAACAGCACGGAGTTAGCCACTTTTTCCATGGCCAAATTGCGGATTGACCCAAGCGGGCCTCTGCAGGTAGGGCAGCAGGTAAGTTTAGGCCGACAGTTGCTACAAACCAAGTGGCCGCTCTGGCACTGCAGGATGGGGGGCAGGACATAGTCGAAACAGACCGGGCACTCAAACAGACTGGCGAGGTCACTGTTGGATGCGGTGGTGCCCGACAAGGTTGGGACGCGCTGAGGAGGGCATTTAGAGGTTCCTGTGGGCAGCGCTGTGGCAGTCTGGCGACTCATTTCTACAGAACAGAGAGGGAAGAGTTGGAACTGTTAAAACAGACAAAAATGTTTCTCGAAAAATAAACAGTAGACATTTTAAATTGGAGCATCAGGGTCAAATGTGCACATTTCTGCTGATACACAGTCGTAAGTCTAAACAGAGCTATGACAGTCTCAACCATGCTATGAGCCAAGGAATGCCTTTCTAAGTTGCTCGCCTGTTCTCCCTGAGTGGCTCAGAGATATAACTGTCTAGTGCTACTGATAAATTCAAAGTGGGCCTCTGGGGCAGCTATTTCTGGCATGAGCAAAATGCACAGATTCTCTTGCTTTTTAAAAGCCAGACAGAGAGTGTAAATTCAGATGTTGAGAGCGTCTGCCTGCATATGGGTTCCTATGGCAACTAGCTGCAGTGAGCAGCGTGTACAGGACAATACACAGTGTGTATTGCACAGTAAATCGTCTCTTGTAGAGGAATAAGGGCAGTGCCAGAGGAGAGGTTGGGGGGAGTGTGGATGGAAGGCGAGCAATGCATGTAGATGGCTTAGAATCTGCTAGTAAACACATCTGCTCTGATAAAGCCCAAGTATTTTTAGCTATCTCACTGAGCAGCACTCTGGGTATAACAAATAAGTCCAAAATTAGCACAAGCACAAAAAGCCTGCTGCTATGCAAACACCACTTCCTCCATACCTTTCTAAGCCTGTAGTCAAAGACCAAGGGTTCAGTGGTAGGTGTGGGAATCACAAGGTAACTGGCGATATAAAATCAATATCAAGGTTACAATGCTTTATTTTTGGTGCATTGTGATTCAAAACAATGATACATTATTTTACTCACTGCTTCTCATGATTCTTCAAAGGACTTCCCAAATCACCAAATGCATTGTTAAATTTATATAAAAAAGGTTACTGAAATAATTTATATGTAACCATTTATCGGTGGACACAAGCAATACAGACCCTCAAATAAGTCTTATATTTGACTGGCCTTTAAAAAAACAAGAAGCTTTAGAACAAGTGAATATATTAAATATTAAGTTCTGCATTCTCTGCAACTTAAAGGAATAGTTTAAACAAACAGCAGCCTTTGTCTTCAGTGGTGGCTGATGAATATGGTCATCCACATGAGCAAAGCTGGTTTATACATAACTGCATTTAATTAATATATTTTTGTATTAATTATTATTTGCATTTCATTTTTACATTGGATAAAATATATTTTTCATCATCCAAGTATATGGAACCTTTGAAATTCAACTCATATTTTAACTAAACTTAATTAACACCTTAAATATATTTTGTTTTCTACTCCATAACAGTTTTCCTTTCATCAAACTTTTAACGAATTAAGTAATATCTTTAGGAATATCTGAATGCAAACAAGGCCATTTTATTTCCTAATATCAAACACACTTCTAACTGAACATACTATATATGACAGAAGGAAATTCTGTCCATAATATATCCATAAAGCCCTTTGTTCTTGCACTTTTATTTACAGTGCCATAATCATACATAAGACCGCACATAGCTCCTTATTTCTGTGGTTAGGTCAATGTGGCTTCTCTTTCTAAATGTTTTTTATTTAGTTGAAAATGTATGAAAATAGTAGCCCAAACATAGACACATCCTACACAAAAAGTCGAATAAATTCCACCTAATAGATTTGTATTTTTAATATGAAACTAACATTTTTGTATACATGATACATTTTAGTTCGGGTGATGTGTAATTTGAAAAACCTTCATTTTGACACATGCCAAAATAATATAGCAAAGCAGATTCCTTGCGCTAGTTGGTCGGTGATGGCTCAAGCTGCATATTTTATACAGCGCAGAATGTGTGATGAATATGATTCATATAATATACTTTTTAATGCAGGAAAAACCCTGAACAAAATAAAATGCTGCCAAACTCTGGATTATCTGAAGCATTCATGTTGTCGATAATTTTTCAGTGTTGTGGGTGACGTCAAAAGACTTCCATTCTATCTCAACGAAAAAGCATCAGAACTGCGGCATCTAATGGACTGTTGTTTAAGTACTAGATAGATTTTTGCTTAAGTCCCCCCCCATGACCATAAAATGAATGTGGAAAAATTATATATATATGTATATATACAGTATATATACAGTATATATATATATATATATATATATATATATATATATATATATATATATGTGTATGTATGTATGTATGTATGTATATATATACATAATATATATATACATATACAGTATATATACACATATATAGTATATATATATACATATATAGTATATATATATATACACACACACAGTATGTATATATATATATATATATATATATATATATATATATACTGTGTGTGTATATATATATATACACATACATATATACACATACATACATATATATACATATATATATATATATATATATAATGTATGTATGTGTATATATGTATGTGTATATATTACCCAATACCAACTGGGCCTTTGTGAAAAAGTATTTGCCCTTAGTTACTAAATCCTCAAATCTATCAAACTGTATTCATAATGGTGTTCAGCTGGACTAGACACACCCAGGCCTGATTACGGTCAGCCCTGTTCAATCAAATCAACACCTAAATATAATGTTTACAGCAGCATGAAGTTGGCTAAAAGGTCTTACCCAGTAGCACACTATGCCATGGTCGAAAGAAATTCCAGAAATTATTAGGAAAAAAGGTGATTGAAATATATTAGTCTTGGAAATGTTACAAAGCTGTTTCAAAGGCTCTGGGACCATTATCTCCAAATGGAAAAAGATTGGCACAGTAGTGAGCCTTCCCAGAAGTGTCTGACTTTCCAAAATTCAGCACAGTGCTCATCCAGACAGTCACAAAAAAGCAAAGGACAACATTTAAGGAACTCACGCATCAATAAAGGTCTGTGACTCCCAGGAGTATTGGGGCGAAAAGTCAAAAGTGGAACTGTTAGGAAGACAGGGGTCCTGCTACATCTGGTGTAAATCAAACACAGAATTCCACAAAAAGAACATCATACCTACGGTCAAGCATGCTGGTGGTAGTGTGATGGTGTGGGGATGCTTTGCTGCTTCAGGACCAGGGCGATTTGCAATAATTAGCCACGTTTCCACTGTCAGGCGAAATGAAGGCGTGCTAGTACGTGCCAAGGCCAGTTGCTTCCCCATTTTCACTTCTGGGGCTTAATCGTGCCTCCTCTGGGCTTATTGGTGGCCAACGGTCAATGACCTTTGGCCTGCCGGTTACCCTTGGGCCTAAGAAGGCCAACTGGGGATTGAGGCATGGTGAAAGTAAAAGTTAAGCAAGACAATTGTGCTGTGTTTCAATCAAGTCGGATGTGGGATATTTCTACTTGAATTCTCCAAACTCCAACCATAAAGGAATTCCATTGCCAGATGCTTGGAAAATTATGTTTAAACCAAAACTTTAACACTACCATTAGCATAACAGGGGTTTGACTGTTTCCTAGCAACCCAACTGATAAACAATGCTGCTACGCTAGCATTTGTGCTACAGGTCAGGGAAGTAGTGCAGGTTATACACAGGTATACGGCATAAGTCTGCATTGTGTATACCCACTTCTAAATCCACTCTGATGCGCATCATTCAGTAGTGTCCTGCATTTGCCAAAAACATGACAGTCTAGCACGAGTAGCTAATCCAATCGCAGTGTTTCCCATTAATTGACTACTCTAATTTGCCCCGCCACAGTCTCATAATGAACCGAAAACATTTTTACACTTCTAAGTCTCACAATAACATAAAATAAAAGGCTGTGTTTTGCGCTCTCTCTCTCACGCATGCGCCAGTCAGTCAGTCAGTTCCTCGCAGATATATGCACTGGAGTATTACGTCCATTATTTGGTTGAGGACAACAACACATTTTTGAGGTAAGTAACATTAACTCAGCCCTCTACATTGCGAATAAATCGCTCACATATGCGAGTAAATTACTCACTGTGCAACCAAAAAAAAATGTCTGTTATTAGCCACTGGCAACAAGTGAGGCATAATAAAATTATGCTGCTCTTACAATATGAAATTAACATTTCAGTCGCCAGTGATAGAGCTGTGTAGTTTTGAACACCGAGTCCCTTTTACTGAATACATGGAGATTATCAAATGCAAGAAACACAATCTCAAAGTCTTCATGAGAAATAAGGGCTTGTGAGTTAATCAGAGAGCATTCAAATAATGTGTGAAAGTGAAGAATTGAAGGCAGAAATATTTTACAATTGCATAATACAATACAATATAATATAATAGCTGTACTGGTTGGCTGGGTCATAGTTAGTTTGTATGGTAATTAATCGTCATATTCGTGAAACACTTAAACCAGGAAATTAATCATCATAATCGCAATTATTTGTTTGACAATTAATTGTCAGACCTTAATTTTCATTATTAGGTTCCCACCTGTGAATTGTTTTATTAATAATATGTATGAAATTTCAAACAGTGACAACAGCTTGTCTCATTAGTAAAAATTTAATTTCATGACATCATTAAAATTGATAGAATGTGAAATTTGAAAAAATTTGAAAAGCTAAAATGTGATTAAAATCATAAAGCAAAAACCATGGCATTTAAAGTCACGGAGTTGTCAATGTTAAATTATCTTGCTAGCTAGCTAACATTTCCATATAATATAAACTTGATATTCTATATAACTAGATAACATGCATGTTTGTTTTGCTTGTGAAATGGGCGAGGTGTGTGATGTTTGCACCAGGGCGGCATATTAATGGCGGGTTTTAGGGCAATGCTGAGGGGCTGGACCGAAGGTGGGAATGCAGGGTGATTTTGGTCTTGTGGCCCGAGGCTATTGACCCCAACTGACCAGTTTATGGCCCTCGCTCGCACTGGCCTGATAGCGGCTATAGAGGGAAAACATGAATTCTGTTCTCTACAAGAAAATCCTTAAGAACATCCAGTCATCAGACCATGAGCTGAAGCTCAAGCACATAAGTCAGTTCATCTCTGAATGGCTCAAAAGATGCTGCGGCAGGACTTATATGGGCAGTTCATACTCAAACCCTCCAATGTGAATGAAATAAAGCAGTTCTGCAAACAGGTGCCCACTGCGTTGTGAAAGACTGATCTCCAGTTATTGGAAGCTTTAGTTGCGGTTGTTCTTGCTAAAGGTGGCACAACCAGCTATTTAGTTTAAGGGGGCAGTTAGTTTTTCACATGGATGATATAAGTGTTGGATCACTTTTTTTGCTTCAATAATTATTTTTATTTCCTATATATATTTGAAAACTGAATTTTGCATTTTCTCAGGTTGCCATCTCATTTGAAGATCTAAAACAATTTAGCATGAAAAATACACAAAAACAGAAGAAATCAGTATGGGGAAAATATTTTTCCACAGTTCTATAGGATCATGAGTCTCACTTTTCGTTTGGGGCATGAGAAGTCCAGGCTTCAAATCCCAGAAGAGCCCCCAGTTTACACCTGAGCTTACATGTGGAGATGAGCATTTTTGGGATATTGCATAAAATTACTGGATGAAAATACCAAGATGCGAATAAAATCTAAAATGGGCTTAAAAATGTACACATTTGCTCAAAGTGGATATATTTTTATTCAACAAGACGTCACGTGCATACATTTTTTGTTCAATAAGATGTCATGCGCATAAACTAGACACATAGGTGCACATAGACAAAGTACTGTGACTGAACAATTCACTCATAACTGTAATAAGCAGTGGACCAATATCACTGCAGAGCATCTGAAATGATGCTCTGGTTATTCTGAAACTCCAAAGCAAATACATTTTCATTCCTAGATATAAAGCATTTGCCGCCAATCACAAACATGAGGTACACAGAATATTTTGTCTGGGTGCTCTAAACCACAAGTAATTTATTACATTTAACTTATATGACACAGTGGCTAAAACTTCCATTTTGGGCCATTTTTAGCAAAAGTGACAATGTTATTCTCTTGAACACACGGAATGGAAACGCTGCTTCATTCGCAAATAGTTTTTGCGATATTTTGTTTTTGGATAAATTAAATTTGTAACTTGGATGGAAACATGACTAATGATATAACGAGAGAAGCAAAAAGTGTCTGTTGAGCCACAGAGACAGCAAGCCAACCACGAAACAGGCTGGAGCAGCCGATTGCTCTTGTACTGTTACAACAGTACCACTCCTGCTCTCCATTAAGCAGAGGATTGATGACATCTGAATTGATGAATGTGTCTCACTAAAAGGAAAAAGTGTAAATGAATTGGATTTTGGAGATTTTGTGAACGGATGAAAAAACACTCCTGTCAAGTTTAGAATAGATTTACAGTTTGAGAGATACAGCCTGAATGGTGAGAAATAATTATTTACGATTACTGACTTTTATAAGTTGTGGTTGGCAGGCAAAATAGGCTACTTCTGCCAAGGCTAAAAAAACAATCGATCAGAAATCTGTTTCCCAAGGGGGGAAAATAGAATTCCAGAGCACATGTTAAAACATCATGTATTTGTTCATCCTTCTGATGAATTATCTTAAATACTCTTCAATATAATTTGTAAGATTTAGAGGCAATTCAAATCAACCAACCTTGTTAGCTCAGTGGTAAAGATGCTGGCTACCACCCCTGGAGTTCGCTAGCTCAAAATTTTTATAATAAAATAACCTAAAGATTATTAGAATTATTACTCAACTATGTAGCGATTATTGCAATTATTAATCTGTAGCTCTTAACCGATTATTCTGCTTGTGTCCCGATGTAAAAGGTTGTGTTAAACATGCTTACTAAACAATAGAGGAAAAAATCATCTTTTAAAAATATTTTAATGACATTCACTGAATTAAATGGGGAAAAATACTTTTTAATAAGTTTAATCCAGTAAAGAAATTCACTGTATACAAACCTCTTGTTATCAAGTGTTTTTGTCTAAAAATCCTCAAAACAAGATACATTTAAGGAGGAGCAACATACAAACATTTTTTACTTTTACTGTTATATTTCTGTGAGTGCAGTAAAGACAAAATATACGTATATTCAAGATCTATACTATAAAAGAAAGTGTAAATATCTTCTATGCTGCTCAGGTGAATGCATCTTTTTTAGATTTTTTTTTTTTTTAGATATTTTAAAATATTTGCATTTTTTATATAATATTCAACATTCTCAGAAATGTTTTATAGCTGATTAAAAAAAAAAAAAATGTGTTGTTTCAAAAGATTTTTACAAATTCATATTGGAAAACAAGCCAAAACAAAAGCAAATCAAAAACGTATTTTGTTGCAGTGTATAATGGGGGGGGGGGGGGGGGGGGGTGGGGGGGAAGACAACCCTCTCTCAACTTTCTGTTCATGTCAATCCATCTTTAACTCACTAAAAAACAAACTCCCTCTTATTAATAAAGCTGCATATTGTCAATTATCTTCACGATAAGAAATGCACAGTGACATATATTATGATTCAATAAGTCACGTTATAATCAAGTTGCATTAAGTGCGCGTTCGAGGGATGAGCAGCCCCGCCGGGTGCAGTTTCAGTCTCTCCCCCTCAGATCGGGACATTTGCACCACTCATAAAAGAGGTGCTGACCGTACAGAAAAATGCCGGTTTTGGAGTTTGTAGTTATTTATATGATCTGCTTCCGTACTATTTGAACTTTAATAAAGCTATAATGCATTAAAACTGCATTTAAGATGTAATGTTGGAGTGCTTCCTTTAAAGACGCTCGACACGCAAGTTTTGCTTCAGCGGAGCGGAGCTGCAGCTCCAGCTCCACTTATTCCACAACAAGAGTGCTTCTGTATTTACTTTGTATTTTTGCATTATAGTTCCCTCATACTTTGTGATCTACATCACCTGAAGCTGTTTGGAAAGTTTAGAATGCACATGGACTGTGAGCTGTGTCATTTTTCCTCTCCTCAGTCAGGTGTGAGCTGCAGTGCTGCTCTCATCATTAGAGTTTAAAGTGATCTCATGTTACATTAAATTAGATCAAACAACAATTCAACAATGACATTTTTTGTCGACAATTTCTTATTGTCGATAACGTAGACTGATCGCTTCAGCCCTAGTGCTGAGAGACTCCAGCCAGTTCTCCTAAGCAACCATATTGGCCTCGGTTGCTAGGGAGGGTAGTGTCACACGGGGTAACCCCCTCATGGTCACTATAATGTGATTAGTTCACGGTGGGGCGCATGGTAAGTTGAGTGTGGATGCCATGGTGAATTGCATGAAGCCTCCACACGCGCCATGTCTCCGTGGCAATGCACTCAATAAGCCACATGAGAAGATGCACGGGTTGATGGTCTCAGACACGGAGGCAGCTGGGATTTGTCCTCCACCACCCGGATTGAGGTGAATCACTACATGACCACGAGGACTTAAAAGCACATTGGGATTTGGGCATGCCAAATTGGGAGAAAAAGGAAGAAGAAAAAAAAAAGACTGCCATTATGAGGTAGTCCAATCTGTTTTTTGTTTATTTTTAGCAAGTGCAAATATTTGTGCAGTGTGGTAGCAGTCCTTATGGCATTGCTGATTTTATTTTTGCTCTGAACTGTCTGGGAATCAGGAGAACTGTGGCATATCTCTTTTCTCCAGCAGTGCTGAGCTGCTGTGTCATTGGAAAATTTGTCCATCATATTTAACAGGAAATCCTGGAACCCCAGAGGAAGCGGTTAGAGCAGACTCATTGTCAGATCCTCTACCGAGTTAGGAATACAGAACAAAAAGAGAATTCTGAAAGCCTATGGTGCCCAAGCAAGGGTTTATAAACACTGTTTTCAACGCCAGGTAAAAGTCAGGTAAATTTAATACACAAGATTAACAGAGCCTGAGCCAAGAGATCAGGGTAACATTAGCCTGAGGTAATGACAAAGTAATTTGGGCAAGTCATTGTGGGAGCCCCAAAACATATACTATGCAAGTATTTGAAAACAAATGCTTCTGCTACGTGAGCTCAAATTCACACATCTTTGCATTCTAAATATATTGTAAGGCAATTCAAAATGCAATGCAAGTATGTGCATTCTCAGCATTGCCACAATGGCTGCTACAGCAGGCACTAGTAAGTGGTTTTCTAGTGGTTTTATATGGTCAGTGGTCTCTTTTAGGCAAACTACTAGCATGGTGGAGAAACTGTCTTAATACAATCTTGCTGATCATAATAGTTAAAGTTAGTTAAATTGCCAACATGTTTATAGCTAGCTACCTGAATAATAACATCAGCTATTAACCACATGGTTACAATGCTTTGGCCAATTTGGGTCTGCTTTCGCATACTGGTGTCTAGAGGTGGACGATATGACAAAATCTTATATCAGTTATATCACGATAACAATATCACAATACAGTAATTTTTATAAAATAATAAAAATTGGCTTAAGGATTAAATAACCATTTGAAATGCCTATTTTTGGGTAATGCAGTCAGTGAATTACATTTAAATATTTCCTCATATAATTTTCTCTTTATTTGGAGCTTGACAATAGTCAAAGTGCAAAAATATCAAACTTGTTTTAAAATTATTCTTACCATAATGCTAAATTTCACATTATGGCACATTTCAGTCTATGATGTTGACCAATATCATTATAAACTTTCCTCAAACTTGAGATCTTCCCAAAGCATAGAAAAATATACATAAATACATAAAATGATTCAACAAAAATAAGCAGATCTTGCACAAAATAAATATCAAATAAATATATATATATATATACACACTTTTTGCAAAAGAAAAAAAAAAAGAGGAGGGAGGAGGAAAAATGTCTGAATTAATGCAGAGCGCATCTTGGTTTTCATCATTCTGTTGTGGGCAGAATCCTTGTATTACAAGTGATTATCATCATGCGACAGTTTACAATGATATTTTTCTGCTCGGTGTTGGCTTTTGTGAACCTACACCACAGATGTCGCACCTGTATTAATAACAATATTCTCTTAATTTTCTTGAATTGTTTGGCAGTCATCTCATTCTGTGGAGATATTTTGGTTCAAAATATGATATAGTAGCACAAGCGATCCTGCTCTGCGATTTCCTGTAAATTTCTGGAAGCTTGCTGGACTTGTGTGCTCCAGAGATGGTGCACGCAACGCTCACATGAAACACAGATGAGAAGCATATCAAGTGTGCTGAACACAAAATGCATGTAATTGAATTGAATTGACCAGTCGCCTAATTTTTTTTTTTAATCCTATCCATGCATCTTAAATACTCTCAGTCTCACATGAAGCCCTGCCCACTTATATAAGGCCACAATGTGCACATGGATATTAACATATGATATACACGATATAGCAAAATCTCTATCAATTTATATCGTCAGCACAATATATACAGTCTTATCGCCCAGCCCTACTTGATTCCAGTATGTTTCTGGCCTTAACCTATGACTCTTTAAAAAAGTAAATTCAAAATCTTCATGTAAGTCTTTTAGTCTTAAAAAAAAATACCTCATGTTTATTATGGATTTGTAATGTAACTACTTCAGAAAGAAAGAAAAAGAAGGAAAAAAAATAAACATACTCGTAGAACCATTTATACAATAAATATAAAGAACAGCTCTAACCATATTCTATTTACAGGTTTGATCTTACACATGTTCAATGTAACCATCAAACTGGTCAGACCTAATTTATTTGCAAACTAGGATATTGCAAGTAAATTTCACACAGCAGAATTGTTTTCAATGACATAATAGGAAGATACTTTTTCCTCACACCAATTTTAGGCTTGCCTACAATAATCACCCTGCAGCATGTACAACAAGCTCGAGCCTTTGGTGTTGTCACTCATTTCCAAGTAAATTCACAGTTAACTGCAATATAGTAAACGTCATGTCTCAAGTATCCTAATGTTTGCTGTCGAATCCTCAACACCGCAAGTCTGTCATGCCGAAGGCATGAGTTTAGACTCCACATGTCCGGTAAGAGATATGGGCTGGTTTCTGACAGAGAAGATGACAAAATAACATTATTTATAGTCTTAAAATTATTAAAACTAAAAGGTATATTTGAGCTGAACATCTGCATGTGCGAGACAAAATTTTGACTCAAACATGAGTCATACAGAAGAAAACAAGTTAACTATAAGTTTCACTAGCAGACCCACCAGAACTACACAATATTGGTAAAGAACAACCTACTTAATAATTCAAGTTTTAAATGGGCAGGATTTCAGGAATTCTGCAGCTTTTGTAGCTCCTACACATCCACTTTTGTAATGCAAGACTTTCCTGTCCATGTGTTTAAACCATGATCTCACAAGTTGCCACCAGATAATAATCTTTGCTATCATTTTGTTTAGAAACAGTATAATCCTTTTAAGATTACTGCAATGTTTGACTATACTTAAACATTATTTTGATTATAAACACTTAATTCTACTAAACTTCCCTTTTGAGGCAAAAGAATCATTGAGTTTCTAGGGATGGACCAAAATTTCAGCAACCAAAAACGGCAAAAAAAATCCTATTTTTGGTTTGACCAAGAGAGAAAAAAAAGGCTAAAAAAACTTGGCCGAAAATATTTATAATTCTGTAAAAAAAAAGCACTTGCATTGATAAAAAGGATTGTTTGTTGCACATTAAAGTCCACAACCCCAGAAGAAAAGTGATCGCTCTCTTCGTCAATAGCCCATTAATGAAGAGTGTTTTACAGTGCTCTGATAATGTGTGTTTTTGTGTGTCATAGCCATTATGTCAAGCTTTCAATATGACTGTGGTGGGGGGGGGCGTGGTTGAGCTTGTGAATGGAGAGTGAGATCAAGAGATGAGAATGTAAGAATCATCACCTAGCAATGTTTGTCTCTAACAGCTGTTTGTCAATGCAGTGAGAGTTGGAGAAAGATTTAAGAGCGAGCCAGATGCCAGCGAGGGTAGTGAGAGCTGAACCCAAGTGTAGTGTGTGTGTGTGTGTGTGTGTGTTGTGGAAGCTTTACTGTCTGGCTGCAAAGCAGCAATTTTATGTTGGCCACTGAAAAGCGTTATGTTTGTTTGAGCTGCATCCAAAGTGTGTAAATAAACTCACATGGTTTGCTGAAGCCGACTCCCACTTCCTCCTTTCCCCACTTACGAACTTGTTACAATGACATTAAAGAAGCATAAAAGGCACCATTAAAGTAGTCAATATGAATCGTGCATTTTAAGTCATGTCTCTTTACAAGTCTTTTGAAGCCATATAATAGTTTTCAGAATTGCAAAGTATGCATTTAATTAGTGCTTTCAATCTTTTAAAATTTTTAATAGAATTGATTACATGACGATTAATTAATAGAATTAAATCACAACTTATGGCATACATCATTATTTGATGAAAAAGGCCCCCAAACATAATTAATTTAAATAATGCATAATAATTACATAAAATATTTATACAAATAATATATCATTAAAATTGTACACGGACTGAAATTCAGTTGCATTATTGTGGCAGATGAATAAAAGCAGTCATTAAACAATTCAAAAGTGGCTTAAGAACTCAATATATTGTTTGTTTTATTCACATATCACTGAACAAGCCTACAGTTGTTTTGCATTGAGTTCGTCATTGTGTCCAGTTCTCATAGTACAAGTTCTTGCGTTCAGTATGCACCATTTTTATTTGTCACTCTTTGTAGGCCTACATGTGCATGCCTCAAATGGACGCATCACTTGATAGTGATTACAAATTTCATAACATTTGTGTAAGTGAAACGAACGACTTATAACTTCCAACAACACCCTCACTGTACAAAGACTTGAATCAATATGTAAACGGATTAATGTTTTTTGGCTTTAATTTACCTTGGAGAAAATGTAGGTGTCCTCGCTGATGTTACAAATATATCATTTGGGAATGAGGAATGACACACTTTAATCCACAGCAAGCTCTTCTCAATATTTAAATAAAAAAATAAAAACTGTGTGTATCCTCTCTAGGTACCTCGCATCAATTTAATAAGTGACAAGCAACAACGATTTTTTTTTATTTTTTATAATTTTGATAAAATCACACTTAAAACTACTCACACACATTATTCCCGTAGCTTCTCGCTGTAAAAAGGCAAACGCTTGCCAGAGTAATGGCGGCATGGCAACAGTTACAAGACAGGATTGGTCAGAAACACTTTTAAGGCAGGGCTTAGTGAAGAGTCAACTGCTCACATGGTAGGAAAATATGTACTTTTATTATGGAATTTATGTATACTTCTTTATAGAATTAAAATTTGCACTAAATGAATGCGTCAAATAGGAATCACTATTAATCAGTACATATACAGTCCTCATGTGCAGTGCGCTTGAGTGAATGGGCACTTTAAATGTAAAAACATCTACATTAAGGACTTGTCCATGCACTTGAATACAGTTACTGAGAATGCAGCTAATTAAAAGGTGAAACAAGTAATACAGTTGAAGTCAGAAGTTTACATACACCTTAGCCAAATACATTTAAACTCAGTTTTTCACAATTCCAGACATCTAATCATAGAAAATATTCCCTGTCTTAAGTCAGTTAGAATCACTGCTTTATTTTAAGAATGTGAAATGTCAGAAGAATAGTAGAGCGAATGATTTATTTCAGCTTTATTTTTTTCATCACATTCCAAGTAGGTCAGAAGTTTACATATACTTTGTTAGTATTTGGTAGCATTGCCTTTAAATTGTTTCATTTGGGTAGCCTTCCACAAGCTTCTCACAATAAGTTGCTGAAATTTTTGCCCATTCCTCCAGACAGAACTGGTGTAACGGAGTCAGATTTGTAGGCCTCCTTGCTCGCACACACCTTTTAAGTTCTGCCCTCAAATTGTCTATCAGATTGAGGTCAGGGCTTTGTGATGGCCACTCCAATACCTTTGTTGTCTTTAACTATTTTGCCACAAATTTGGAGGTATGCTTGGGGTCATTGTCCATTTGGAAGACCCAGTTTCGACCAAGCTTTAAATTCCTGGCTGATTTCTTGAGATGTTGCTTCAATATATCCACATACTTTTCCTTCTTCATGATGCCATCTATTTTCTGAAGTGGAACAGTCCCTGCAGCAGCAAAGCACCCCCACAACACAATGCTGCCACCCCATGCTTCACAGTTGGGATGAAGTTCTTCAGCTTGCCAGCCTCACCCTTTTTCCTCCAAACATAGCGATGGTCATGATGACCAAACAGTAAAAAAAAATAAATAAAAATGTCATCAGATATTTGTCACCATGCACACATGCAACCTGTAGTCTGGCTTTTTTATGGCAGTTTTGGAGCAGTGGATTCTTCCTTGCTGAGTAGTCTTTCAAGTTATATCGATATAGGATACATTTTACAGTGGATAATAATACTTTCTACCGGTTTCCTCCAGCATCTTCTCAAGGTCCTTTGCTGTTGTACTGGGACTGATTTGGACTTTTCGCAACAAACTACATTCATGTCTAGGAGACAGAAATTGTCTCCTTCCTCAGAGGTATGATGGCAGCGTGGTTTATAGGTGCGAACTATTGTTTGTACAGATGAACGTGGTACCTTCAGGCGTTTGGAAATTGCTCCCAAGGATGAACCAGACATGGATGTCCACAATTTTTTTTCTGAGGTCTTTGCTGATTTATTTTGATTTTCCCACAATGTCAAGCAGAGGCACATAGTTTGAAGGTAGGCTTTAAAATACGTCAACAAATATATATCCAATTAGCTTATTAGCCTATCAAAGTTAAAAGGCAAATTGCCTAAAGGCTAGACATAATTTTCTGGAATTTTCTAAGCAGCTTAAATGCACAGTTAACTTGGTGTATGTGAACTTCTGGACCACTGGAATTGTGATATAGTCAATTAAAAGTGAAACAATCTGTCTGTAAACAATTGTTGCAAAAATTACTTGTGTCATGCACAAAGTATAGTTTGCTAATATGAAATCTGTGGAGTGGTTAAAAATGAGTTTTAATGACTTCAACCTAAGTGTATGTAAACTTCTGAATTCAACTGTATATATTTACAGCTACACCCATACAGTACATGGTGGGGCTAATTAATGTCAAACTTCAACTTCAGAAAACGAGTTAGCAAATCCAAACGTGTAAGGCCTGGTACTAAGATGTTTGTAGTCTAATGCTTTGTTCACTTAGAAGGTGTTAGCATTGTGTTTATGCTTGCTGAAGCCCTTGCAATGTGGTTAGTGGTCTATAGCATTCTTTTTTTGGGTATTATTTTAATTATTGAGATCTATAGGCAGTATACTGTATGAATAATAAAAGCTTTGTGGGCTATAAGAAACTGAATCTTTGTATGTGGTTTGTATGTACTATGGTAACAAGCTTGTACAGTATGCATGTATGATTGCAGAAGAGATTTGTGGGATATATTCTGGGATACGTTTCAATAATATGAACTGAAGGGAAAGATTTTGGACTGGTTTCATTTGTAAATAATCAGGCTTCTGGATGACAGTTCTTTGGAAGAAGTCCTTATGGAATTGATGGCAGGCACAGACAAGAGTTTAGTACACAAGGTCCTGTGGATAAATACATTAAAGTCAAGCAGTATAGTCCGTCGCAGGAAAGTATTGGTGGAGATGGGCCACACTGGCCATTTCTGGTGGATCAGACAGAGGGAATAGGGGTCTGATGGCACAGATATGCCCTACTCTTCCAGATGGGGATTTTGGATGCTGGACAAACTCTTATCTATCTCTCCCCATATTTTACCCTATTATCTCCACTGAAGGCACTTCTTTTCCACATTCTCATGAAAATTAATTGAAGTAACATGGCCAAGAAAATCCTATAACTGTTGCAAGTTTAAGCAAACCTACATTTCTAAAGGCCTGGGACTTGGCAGAGAACTATGTTTGGATAACTTAAAATGTTACATTTACTGAAAATAGAACAACAGAACTCAAACAGCAAGAACATAACACGGAACACTTGCCTTCGTCCATATGATTCCCAAGTACGTCTTTCTTCTTTCCTTGAAATGTTTTGACCTCTGGAATGAGAGAGAGTGAGAAAGACAGAGGGTGTTTGGTTAGATTTTTGCTAATATAAATGCATAGTACTGGGAGTCCAAGTGAAAAACAGCAAACATAACATCTCGGTAGCTTCAACCAATAAGAATAAACTTGCTACTTCATATATAGCAAGTGCTTAAGTGTTACAAGTTACTGTTTTCAACCCGGGGTTGCTGCAGTTTCTAAAATCCATTTTAAGACTATTAATTAGGGCTGCACGAAAAGTCATATTGCGATTATTTTGAAAAATATTGCGATTGCGATTTGAACTGCGATTATGATGGTAATGTTTTCCACATGTTCAACTGCAAAAAGGCTACTGGGGTTTTCACACTTGAGCCCTCTTAAAAACAACCAAACTGAGACCTTTTTTCAGTTCAACCACAAACAAATAAATGTGAAACATTTATCCAAATTTTACCATCCACCGTGTACCTGTTTTTGTCCATTTTGTGATAGTCTCAGCCCACTAATCATCATCATTAGTTTTTAAAACAACATTAGTAGTTTTCAACTTGAATATTAGGGATTCTCCAATAAGGATATTAACATCCGATAACAATCTCCAATTTTCTTTTCATCTCATCAATCGATGCGGATCATTTAACTTTTTATCACCAGCTCTGTCATAACTGGTTATATAGAAGCATTCTGCTCAATGTCACTGTTAACTAAATTTCCCTGTCAGTAAAACAATAGTTGTTGCCTAGTTTTTGCTGTCAGTCAATAATTCAGTATACACAAAATCTAATTTTAAAATATAAATGTTACTCTTTATTCTAGGCCTTAAAAACTAGTAGGCTTATACAAACTATTATTTATTGTATATAAAATAGTCCTAAAGAATGAGGCTTAATGTCAAACTGAAGTTGAACTGATAACCCATTGGTGCAATTCAATTTAAAGTGAACATTTTTATTAGTTTGTCACCATTTAATTTAATTATTTGTATTCATTATTTTATTATATTTAATTTAGCAATGCATTATATTATAGTAACTAAATATTTGTTATAGATTTATATGTATGTTCCTTCCTTTTTATTTTGTTGGATTTTGGTAATATTAGTTCCGCTTTCACAAGTTTCCGCGGGGAGTGTAATAAGGGCGACACGCTCTCTCGTGAGGTAAACAAATTACAGGAGAATGAAGAGATGTTTCTGGACTCCATAGGTGTTACTGTTAATGCTGTTTGCTCAGTAATCATTTACTAAAGATGTTTGAATTACACACCATCTTGTATTCTGCGTTATTATTATGATACCTGTGCCTTGCGGACACTGAAATGCTGCTACCACTGATAATAATGAAAAATGCTTCACATAGGACGTGCCAGTTTAGTGTAAATAAAGCGTTTAGTGCACGTAAGCAAACGGAACGGAGCTCAGGAGCACTTCTATTACTCTAAGCATGAGAGGTAGTTGTGGAGCACAGAACTGCTCTGAAAACACTGTAACAATGCTCTAACTTAATATCGACTGGACAGAGCATCGCAAATAAACTTTGAAGGGTGCAGAAAATTTATTTAATTAAATCGCAGCCCTTTGTAATTTAATAAATCGCACAAGGTCATATCGCGGTTTCGATTTTATTTCAATTAATTGTGCAGCCCTAAAATTAAGACAGGAACAAACAAAATTAATACAGTATCCCCATACAAAAACAAATCCACGCAATCTCAAAATAAATCATGTATCAAAGACTCTTACTTAAACAGGCAAGGGCTCACATTCAACATGGCCATAACATTGCGTGTCAGTAAAACATGGTAGGCTATATGCAAGTTTAAAAAACACAAAAGACATGTTTTACACATATCACATTAAAATTGGTTTATGTACATTATATAAATTAATACAAATAAGAGGTTGACCAATATTGGATTTCACTGATATGATAATCTGTTGAAAGGCAATTAATCTGACAATAGTTTTTTAAAACTAGTAACCTATATTAAAAGTTCTTAGTTTTTGTCTGTGATGGGGAGGGCCAGACAGAAGCCACAAGAGTTCAATTGAATTAAATTCCAGTTTATGGTGCAACCAATATACCAATAACCAAGAAAAATAATAATAAAATAGATTTGATTCATAGTGCTGAACTTTTAACTTTAAAAGCTGAAATACACCAGAGACTCTTATTTTGAAATGTAAGCACTTCACTGCTTCTAGTTGCTCAATCAAACAGATAAGAAATACAATATATAATCCTACAATAAACTACAATGTATTACAACATAAACAAATAAAAGTAAACATTATCATACTTCATCAACACTATATCATCATCAACAGATTATCATTAGTGATCACTTGTCATAAACTTCCGATATGGCTTAATGATTGCAAACTGCTCTGCAACAGCTGGAAACACTCACAAGCCCCCACATGGAGAAAATACAACAATGACACGTTTTCACTCTGAAGGATGTAGTACATGCATTTATTTAATTAAATCGTATTCTTTTGAATTAATCACATTAGGTCATATCAGGATTACGGTCTTTCCACCTCCAAATTTAAGTTATCTAACTTTGTGTTTTATTATTTCTGAAATTCATTGGTGTCCTTCGGTTCAACTAGTGAAGTCAAATGATTTGTGGCACATTTCTTGAATTCTAGTATGAAAGTTACACATATTGCAATCTTTTTTCCTATTGGTAGAGTATTTCTGTTTGGTCTCTTTTTTTTTGGTTAAAGCGACTGGACAACAAATTATTTTATCAGAAGATTCATCAGCACGGAAGAGTTGAGGTTCAGAAAAATAAAAGATATTTCCCCATACTGTGATGTTGAGCAACATTGCACATAAACGCATCACTCCACCTGACTTGCTTTTTTTTTTTGCCCCTCAAAAAATACAGCTTTACTCCATTTTAGCTTTTCTAATGCAAAGTCTATTAAATCAGATGCAACAACCTTTCCACATGTTCAAGCACTAATGCACAGACATCACAATACCGGTTGGGCTTAGCATTGATTTCTCCACATTAGGCCACACTTCAATATTTCATCAGATGCCATTCAGAATGGAAGGCCGATCAATGTGCATTTAAGTACCTGGTGAAATTATTCAGCAGTTATAAGTATAGGTATAGAAGCCTAAATCAGGTGTACCAGTCAATAGTTGGGGTGTAAAAAATATTTAATTGTATCGATACAATGGCCAATATACAATACCATATGTATCGTACAATCCATAAACACATTATACAGTAATTAAAAGCAAGCAGCATAACATTGAGCGCTGCAGAAACAGTCTCCTCCCCGGAGAGGCGGTGCTAAGCTCTCACAGAACAACTGATCTACAGTACATGTGCTAGTAACAAAAACAAGCTTATTCATAAAATCTGTCAAAGACACCTGCAATTACATGACTTATTATTCTCAGGTTTTGTCGTAGAAATGTAAATAGGTTTTTCATACAACACTTGTACAAAACCGACAAAAAACTGGTAAAAGACTAATAAAGCGCAAATAAAACCGGCATGCCGTTTCTCCCTGATGTAGATAAAATTTTATCTAAACACAAACACAAAATTTCAAGCAGAATTCTTCATTATTTTAGTGGAGTGCCTGTATTAAAGGAGTTTCAGATGTTCGTGCTTGTCATCTATATCCAAGCCTGTATTGTTGATATCAGGCACACTGAATATCCGTGAAGTTTTCATGCTTATGTATTCGCTTTTTCAAATTGCATTCAGATGGTAATTTCCTTTTCGAATCTGCTTGTAACCAGCAAAGTTTAAACTCTTGTTTTAGTGTAGAGGTTGATAGACGGGTGAGGGGTGGTACTTCACTGCTGTCTGGGACAAGTTGTAAAAAAGGTCAAACTGAAAGATGTTTGATCGAGACATTACGCACAGGTCACATAAATGCATGTAATCCTACAGCCTGTGAGTCAGTGTTGCCTGAGCAGGTAGACGAGTCCCAGCCTGCCCTGACTGTACAGTCTCACTTTAATGTTCAATCCCCCACCACACCAAACCACCCCAAACCACATACATGTACCAAGAAAGTGAATAGAAAAAAAAAACAGCGGAGTGAAAGACCCTGGGACAA
The DNA here is from genome assembly GCA_032164185.1 of Moxostoma hubbsi. NCBI lineage: Eukaryota > Metazoa > Chordata > Actinopteri > Cypriniformes > Catostomidae > Moxostoma > Moxostoma hubbsi. The sequence continues at coordinate 21,469,134 of JAVLUX010000027.1, forward strand.
TGCACAGCTGCACACTGTAGATCTGATGACAGCTCCGTTGAAGCCCTACTTCCACACCATAAACTCAAGCTTTCTACAAACACGTATAAAGACAAAGAAAACAAAATAGCAAGTGTTGCCTCTTAAAACAGACAACATTCCCTTCTTTGTCAGGAGCAGAAAACCCAGGAATGTAACCAGAGGCCTTAAGAAAAATAATGGTGTGAATGGGCTGCTTTCTTTCATATAAAACAAAAGGGGTAAGCCTGGGGTTAACATGGTAAATATGACGTGAACAAAACAGAGCCATTGCACATGGCCTGCCTCACACAGGTGAGTGGGTAGTGTGCATGCAAGCTGTAATGAGAGCATGTTGCCATTACCTTTAGGTTTACTAGCAGTTCGGACTGCTATGCAAGAGAAGAGCTTGAGCATACCCTTCCATGAGTACACAGGTTGCAGCCTAACAGTGGCAGACATGGGAAACAGACTGATTAATCATCATGCTCTTTCCATAAAAACAAAAGAACCCATAAGCAAGGGCCCCTCCTTTCCCGTTTCACCCTAGTTTTCTTAGTCTTATTTCAAAACTGCTCCAACAGGTCACCCCGGGCCGTGGTAAGTTATCCCCGCCCCCGACCTCCCCAAAGGAGGAAGGGAAGAGTTTTTCATAAACACCTAGACTTGCAAAACTAATTCTAGCAACCACCTGGTTGATTCCTCAATGTAGAACAGGAGATGTGTGTTTTGCGGTAATAAACATCTCCTTAAAAGTACAGTCCAGGACACAAAGAAAGTTGGTGGAGCAAGAGGTGAAGAACTAATGTCGAAGTAATCCAGGAATGTTACACGTAGATCCAGCACCCAGCGCCTGGCTGGAGACTTAAGAAGCAATCCGGGGAAAGAGAAAAAAGGCGAAATACAGGGGTGAGCAGAGCTGATTTGTGTTCTCCTCCTCTTAAAGTTCATTATAGGATCCGTGTTAGAGAGACCACTCCCTGGACTTTGACTATCCCATCAGCTCTCCAGAGGAGAAACCAGAGAGAGGGAAGCAATATGGTGTTTCACAGAGAAGTAAATTCAGAATGACCGCAGAAGGGAGAGACGGACGAGGCAGAGTACCGCCTGCACAGTCACCACTTCTGCCTGTGGGTTGAGGAGTCAAATGTCAGACTGAAGTCAGCATGCTTGCTCGCTATCTCTCTCCCTGAGGAGAAGGGGTGGGGACCTGTTCATGTGCTCAGCAGTGTCAGATTGCACAGCTCCTCCTCCTGCTGCTGTCTCTGCCTCTACTCACACAGCTCAGACAAAGAGACATTACAACATGGAACTGCTGCGGCAGCCGCCAACCTATACAAGCACTCAACTTGACAGGTAGATGGCACTCGTAAACGACACTAATAAAACCACAGAACCCTCAGAGGGAACAAATACAAAAAATAATGCAGCTTTGCAGGCACATTACAGAGTTAATTCTCCCACAAAAGAAAATTGTCATTCTTTACTCAACCTCGTGTTGTTCCAAACCCATATAACGTCAGTCACTTTTATTGTAAGAGGGGAAAAAAGATGTAATGAAAGTGAAAGATGATCGAGACTAACATTCTGTCTAATATCTGGATTCTGGAACACAAAAGGAGTTGTTAGGCTGAATGTTAGCCTCAGTCACAATTAACTTTCATTGAAATTTTTTTCCTATACAATGAAAGTGAATGGTGACTGAGATGGTTATTCTAACATCTTTTGTGGTTCATACAATGAAAGTCATACAGGTTTTGAATAACATGAGGATGGAGTAAAATTTTCAGTTCAATGCACTGCAATGAAAAAATTATTTGAGAGAGAGAATGTGTAACACTACAATAAATTCAATGTCACCAGTCTTGCTATACAGAAGCTAAGGGCATAGACATCACAACCCACATCATATACAAGGCACAAAGATGTTTACCACCAAGTATCACCACACACCACACGCTCACCGCTACCAAAAATACCCTAGGCACACACCCACATGCTTAGAATGAGGCTGTTAAAAACAACCTGACCTTTCAGCTCTTGAAACTGACATTAAAGCCTGGAAGATGATCACCACTGCCGTTTTCAGCATGTCACTACAGGGCTCCAATTGTCTTGTGTGACCTTTGGTCCTTGAACCCCATCAAAAAAGGCACTGTAGATTTAAACTAGTGATAAGACAACCAAAACAACAAATTCCCCAAGGCTGCATTTGTGATACCTCTTACAGAAAACACTGACCGTTAAAACACATCTCCTTGAGAGTTTCTGTTGTAAAAGGTGTTAGTCTTCAGGATCTTCTGATCTAAAACAGTCTTTTCTCTTATATGTAAAATATCTGTTAAACATGGAGCTGTTAAATACAATGAAGCTGATTATTATTGCAAAACACATGAAAGCCTTTGAAAGTATAAGCGCTGAAGACCATTTGCCAAGTCTTTTGTTCCAGTGTTTCTGCATTATCATTAGAAAGGGCAGATGTGAGGGGTCAAGCTTGAAAAATGGGTTTTGCAAAGTCCTGCCTTATTTAGTCATAGTGTGGACCAAAACACTTGCAGGCAGCTTTTTCTATAAAATAAGTTAAAGGTATGCTTATTGAAATTTCTCACTGACTTGTCTGCACTAATACAGTGGAAATGTCTTGTCTATAAGTAAAGTACAAATAATAATGTTTGAGATGAAGAAAATGAATACCGTTTCAACTAGTGTTGTCATGATACAAAATTTTAGTAGTCTGTACCAATTCCATGGAAATATTTTGGTTCTCGATCCCAATTTCAATACCAGAGCAAAAATGTTCTAAAATGGTAATGTGCTATTGAACACGCTTCTTTAGCCTATTTAAAGTAAACTTTCAATGTCAATAATAAAATAAAAGATGTTCATGTTTCCTTTAAGTGTTTCTCAATTAAATGTGCATTGCTTAAGTAGGGCTCTAATCTAGGGCTGAAACAATCACCCGACAACTTCGACAAAAAAAAAATAAATTGTTGACAAATTCTCATTGTTGAATAGTTGTTTGATCTCAATTAATGCAACATGAGATCACATTAAACTCTAATACTGATGCACAAGAGGAACACTACAGCTCATGATTGATGAAAGATTTTTGCTTTTACTAAAATTATGTAATATTTTCTTTGCTACTTTGCTTCGAAAAGGTCTAAAGTTTTTTTTAGGAAATTATAATACTGGTCAAAAACATATCAGACTATAATGTTGCATAATGTGAAATTGAGTATTATGCTAAAGTTGATTTAAAACTGTGTTTATTATATTTTTAACTTTGACTGTTTGTCAAGTTCTAAATACAGAGAAAATTATATAAGATGAAGTCGTTTTCATTTTACAAATTGGATTGAGGTCAGGGCTTTGTAATGGCCACTCAAGTACCTTGACTTTGTTGTCTTTAACTATTTTGCCACAAATTTGGAGGTGTGCTTGGGGTCATTTCCATTTGGAAGACCCATTAGCATCCAAGCTTTAACTTCCTGGCTGATGTCTTGAGATGTTGCTTTAAATATCCACATAAATTTCCTTCCTCATGATGCCATCTATTTTGTGAAGTGCACCAGTCCCTGCAGCAAAAAAACACAACCACCTCCACCTCTGGGTATGAAGAAGCAACAAAGTCTTTGGGTAGTCTCTTCAAAAAGCAAAGTCCTAGTGCACATGCCTTAACTCTTTGTTTACTGAGTTTTAGATGTTTGTATTTTTATTACATCTTACAGATGTTGATCTACCTCAAAGTTTGCCTTGATTGTTCTGCGTTTACACTTTTACATTGCACACATTGTGTAACATTTTATTTATTAAGTTGGAGTTTCTTGAACACTTATTTAATCTTCATAATAAAGAAGATATTTGTTAATTTTATTTCGTTTTTGACTGTTAAAACAAAAATAATACTTATTTTTTTGCCTTAGAGTGGGTAAATTTAAAATACATTGGTTAAATAAATAAATAAATTCTACTGGTCTTTGTTTAAAAAAATGTTACTATATCAATTAACGATACCGAATGATATGAAACATTAAACCTTGATAATTTTAGTTGTTTCACCCAGGCCTATGCAGTGGTTAAAAAATTAGTTTTAATAACTTCAACGTAAATGTAAACTTCTGACTTCAACTCTATATCTCGATATACACTCACCTAAAGGATTATTAGGAACACCTGTTCAATTTCTCATTAATGCAATTATCTAATCAACCAATCACACAGCAGTTGCTTCAATGCATTTAGGGGTGTGGTCCTGGTCAAGACAATCTCCTGAACTCCAAACTGAATGTCAGAATGAGAAAGAAAGGTGATTTAAGCAATTTTGAGCGTGGCATGGTTGTTGGTGCCAGACGGGCCGGTCTGAGTATTTCACAATCTGCTCAGTTACTGGGATTTTCACGCACAACCATTTCTAGGGTTTACAAAGAATGGTGTGAAAAGGGAAAAACATCCAGTATGCGGCAGTCCTGTGGGCAAAAATGCCTTGTTGATGCTAGAGGTCAGAGGAGAATGGGCCGACTGACTCAAGCTGATAGAAGAGCAAATTTGACTGAAATAACCACTCGTTACAACCGAGGTATGCAGCAAAGCATTTGTGAAGCCACAACACGCACAACCTTGAGGCGGATGGGCTACAACAGCAGAAGACCCCACCGGGTACCACTCATCTCCACTACAAATAGGAAAGAGGGGCTACAATTTGCAAGAGCTCACCAAAATTGGACAGTTGAAGACTGGAAAAATGGTGCCTGGTCTGATGAGTCTCGATTTCTGTTGAGACATTCAGATGGTAGAGTCAGAATTTGGCGTAAACAGAATGAGAACATGGATCCATCATGCCTTGTTACCACTGTGCAGGCTGGTGGTGGTGGTGTAATGGTGTGGGGGATGTTTTCTTGGCACACTTTAGGCCCCTTAGTGCCAATTGGGCATTGTTTAAATGCCACGGCCTACCTGAGCATTGTTTCTGACCATGTCCATCCCTTTATGGCCACCATGTACCCATCCTCTGATGGCTACTTCCAGCAGGATAATGCACCATGTCACAAAGCTCGAATCATTTCAAATTGGTTTCTTGAACATGACAATGAGTTCACTGTACTAAAATGGCCCCCACAGTCACCAGATCTCAACCCAATAGAGCATCTTTGGGATGTGGTGGAACGGGAGCTTCGTGCCCTGGATGTGCATCCCACAAATCTCCATCAACTGCAAGATGCTATCCTATCAATATGGGCCAACATTTCTAAAGAATGCTTTCAGCACCTTGTTGAATCAATGCCACATAGAATTAAGGCAGTTCTGAAGGCGAAAGGGGGTCAAACACAGTATTAGTATGGTGTTCCTAATAATCCTTTAGGTGAGTGTATATATCGTTATATTAAATTACTCCTATCGTGATATAAGATTTTGGTCTTGTCGCCCACCCCCAGCCATGAGTGTCTATGGAGTCCTCATTGATATTGCCTATAATTTCATGTCACATGACAACAATAAGGCTTCTTAGATGCTGGTTACACATTTTTACTTTAAGTGCTACAAAATATATCACAATGAATTTTAATTCAGAAATTGAAAACGTGTTTATCATAAAAGTGTTTTCAAGAAGAGGTAGACCAATATATCAGCTTTACCTTTTAAACTGTGCAGATAGTTGCTTTTTAAAACTATCAGTTATCTGCAAAAATCTAAGGCCATTTACACACAGTCAGTGATTGGGATTGACAACCGTATTTACTTACAGGTGTGAGTCTTAAAATGTCCCGTTCATACAACAGCATACAGTTGCAGTTTGAATGCTGTCTGTATGAACGAACAACCAAAGTCACAACCTTAAACAGCTGTAACCTTAGTGACAGTGACTAAAAGATGGCGACTTCCATAACACCAGCATGTCATAACACAATTGCTGCCACGTTATTATACGAGTCCAATCAAGTCGCAAGCTCTCATCCATCAGATCATAAATAACCGACAGCAGCTTTGAGTGCTTAAAAGAAGTTCACCCAAAAATTTAAATTTGCTGGATGCTTCAACCTTCAGAAACCCCAAAGAAAATGTATGGCGGGAAAAATATAAACTTTTCATCGATTGCCTTTACTAGGCTCAATCGCACTGAACCTGGATATCAGAACACCACTAAATTCTCTCAAATATTGGAAGATGTGCTGTGAACATTTTACCTCATCCCTCTCATGAGTGCGCGTGTCACAGACATTTGTTGTTAAAAAGTACAAATATTGTTCTGTTTCTAAAAATAATCAATCTTTGGGTTCAGAAGAACTGAACTGGAGTCATGTGGATTATTTTGATACACCCTAAATATGCATTTTGGTACATTCAATTGCATTGTTTAAAGGAGGAGGCCTGAAATGAAATCCTAAAAATCTTAAATTCTGTTTTGATGAAAGAAACTCAGATACATCTTGGATGGCATGAGGGTGAGTAAATTATCAGCAAATTTTCATTTTTGTGTGAATGATTCTTTTAACCACGTTCAGAGCACAGCTTTTGTCACACGGCTCACACACATGAGCAGCCATTGAAAGACAGCGGCTGAATATTCTGATGACACACAGCTCATTACTCCACCTCCCCAGAGTTAACGAAACCCCACATGAAACGCACGAGTCTTGCGAAGCATGTCTCTCACTGTACACGAGTAACTAACAACTAGTTGTCCAGTAGGGCTGGGCATTGATACAGATTTCCAGATTCAATTTGATTCAGCTCTCGATTAGATTCGATTCCGATTCGATTCCATATCGATTCATATGGGTTTAATTCAGTTATAATGACCCTTTTGCTTACATATATAAGAAACTCTCTCCAAGCTCCTATTTTGGCTTTTTTAAAAAATCTACAAATAATGTATTCAATCAATAAATAAGATATTATATTTCATATACAAACCCAATTCCAAAAAAGTTGGTACAGTATGAACAATTTTAATAAAAACAAACGTGTGTGTGTGTGTGTGTGTATATATATATATATATATATATATATATATATATATATATATATATATATATATATATATATATATATATATATATATATATATATATATATATATATATATATTTATTATTTGTCATATATAAAGGAAAAACATCAAATTATGTATTTAAATTCACCCTTTGCTATATTGAAATTACTACAACAACACATTATATGATGTTTTTCCTTGTGAATTTCACTGTTTTTTGAAAATGTACAGTTATTAAAAATCTGGTGATTGGAACACTCCAAAAAAGTTGAGACCGGGGCAATTTAAGACTAATAACAATTTGATGAGTTGAAATAAGGCGATTTGAAACAGATGTTAAACAGTTGAGACAATCGTGTCCTAGTATATAAGGAGCCTCCAAAAACAGCCTAGTCCTTCAAGAGCAAGGATCATTCGAGATTTGGCAATTTGGCAAGAGATGTTTCAGCAAATAATCCAGCACTTTGAAAACAATGTTCCCCAAAGACAAACTGGAAGGATTTGGAGCATTTCACCCTCTACAGTGCACAATATAGTTAAAAGATTCAAAGAATCTGGTCAAATCTCAGTGCCTAAAGGGCAAGACGAAAACCATTTCTGAATGCGTGTGATCTCTGATCTTAAAAAAACGTAATGGATCTCATGAAAATGGGCTTGTGATAACTTTAGTAAACCTTTGTTCGTCAACACTAGGGCTGCAACTAACAATTATTTTGATAATCGATTAATCTAATGATTATTAGAAAGATTATTCGACTATTTGCCGATTATTGCAAAAATTAATCTTTAGCTCTGAACCAATTATTCAGCTTAAAAAGTTGGATTAAACGTGCTTACTAACAATAAAGAGGACAAAATCAGCTTTTAAAAATATTTTTAAATGACATTCACTGAATTAATGGGAAAGAAAATATTTTTTATAAAGTTTAATTCAGTATTCAAAATAATCCATTGTTTTCCATTTAAAATAGTCTAAAAAATGAAATACATTTACTTGCGAAGCAACATACAAGATATCTAAACTTGCTTTAAGAGAACGTATCTTAAATATTAATGCATTTTGTATACAAGTGTATTTTTTCACTTGGTTATACTTCTGCTAGTGCAGTCAAGACAAAATATACTTATATTCAAGATCTATTCTCTAAAAGCAAGTCTAAATATCTTCTATGCTGCTATTCAGGTGAATGCATCTTTTTTAGATATTTTAAAATATTAGCATTTTTAATATTATATTCAACATTCTCCGATAACAATTTATTCTTCTGCAGTATAGCAGCTAATAGGGTTGCAACAGTATGTGATTTTCACGGTATGATAACCATCTTTCACGGTATCACGGCATTACACAATTAGTATTATCAGTGAAAACAGAAGGGTTATTTTATTTAGTTACTTATTTTTGAGCAAACACTTTATTATAATTGAAACTTGAAACCATTTATTTTAAGTATGTGTAAAAAAAAAAAGTCTCCCTTTTGAAAATAAATAGAAAAAATAAGAAAGCTAACAGAATTATAATAAACAGAATCATAAACATGATAAAAAAAATAGCATGTAACTATAACAAGTTATATAACTAAATCATGTTAGTTTACATGTTAGCATAGCATGTTATTTTCATCGTGTGACCTTTTAAAGTAATGTCCTATGATTATTAATAATTCTATTATACTGTAGGTATGCGATAGTGAGGACATACTGCTCCTGTCTGTACCTTTAACTCAATGCTTCTCAACTGGTTTTGCTTCAGGACAGATTTTACATCAAGTGTCGACCTGCCATAGATTAAACATAACCTGTATTTAATGTATCCTGGGTTGCATTTCCTTTTTATGTTGCATAGTTTTGTTCATGGTTTTCCAGTACAAGGACATGCATCAAGTGACATTATTTTTGTTGTTGATGTCAACAACAAAATCTACAGGAAGTTGTCTCTCCCCCTTTTAAAATTGTAACTGTTTTGGTAAAGTGGTCACATCAGGCTTTAAGTAGCGCATAGGGGGCCACATTGTATTACTTTTGTTCAATGTTCTGCATTGATTTGGTTTTTGTAACTTTTAAGCCCAGAAATAGATCTGATGTGTATCCGTGACTAATGGGACTATTCTGCAATTGCCTAAAGTATTGTATTGCTCTACAAAAGGTAGATACTTTTCTTTCAGGCATTAAAAAACTAAATAAAGGCTGAGCTTATAAATTTATTTTACCATCTCTACTTCCCTGTTAATTTATTATTCAATTTAACAATCTCTACATTAGGGGTCTGTTTTAATAAAACTTTAATGCTTGTCTCAAAGCAGGTTTTTTAAAACATTACACATTTACATGCTTAAAGGGTCATGCTGCGTGTCTCCTCGATGGTTTTTCAGCACACAACTGAATAGCACAGACTGAATAACATGACTATGATAAATGATTACTGCAAGAGTTAGATTAACATACATGTGCGAAGGGACATTTCTAATTGCACAAATAAAAAATACATATACATATTCATCTCTGGCTTGCTTTTGCTCACATGTCAATGATGCCGAGATCTACTTTTATATTTAATTTAATCACTGAGAAGGTTTACCGCAAAGTAGCCCCAAACATCACAAGCAGCCTCAAGAATGGACACAGAGTGGCAGTATAACACTTTTCCTTGAGCAGAATATTGCACTACAGATCGCCAAGTTTGGGCCTGATCCAGCCCGCGGGCCATAAATTGTAATGTCTGCTTTAGCTGTTTGCGAGATTATCATTAAATCTGCCTTGGCAGTCCTAAATAGTCTATCACTTGGGCGGCCGCCGAAATATCTTCAATGGGAGAAACATGCATTGTTCTTTCTCTGCTGTCCGCGACCCAGTCTGAATAGACTAGTTGGGAATCACTGCTTTAACTCACACACTCATGTCAGACACCCTCACCTCACTTCTCTCTGACATTTTCTCCGCTGCGTGTGTGTGTGTCGCAAGTTGACGAGTATGACAGGCAGACAAGGAGGAAAGGAGATGCGCACGCGCATGTGAGATTCTCTGTCCGGTTGCATTTTTTTCTCAATACTGTAAATAAGCAAATGTACATGGTATGATAACCGTCCATTTTCAAACCGTGGTATACAGTGAAACTGGTATACCGCTGCAACCCTAGCTGCTAAAGAAAATATACATTGTTTTAAAGGTGATTTAGTCAAGTGGCAAGCCCGAATGCTTAGGTACTTCTTGCCAGATGGCAGGAGGGTGAAGAGTTTGTGTGAGGGGTGTGTGGGATCACCCACAATGCTGGTTGCTTTGTGGATGCAGTGTTTTTTTGTATGTCTTTGATGGAGGGAAGGGAGACCCCGATGATCTTTTCAGCTGTCCTCACTATCCTCTGCAGGGCTTTGCGGTCCAAAATGGTGCAAGTCCCAAACCAGGCAGTGATGCAGCTGCTCAGGATGCTCTCAATAGTCCCTTTATAGAATGTAGTGAGGATGGGGGGTGGGAAATGTGCTTTCCTCAGCCTTCGAAGAAAGTAGAGACGCTGCTGGGCTTTCTTGGTAATAGGTTGGACAGGTTGTTAGCTCTACACCAGTCTGTTAGCCGCTACACCTCCTCTCTGTATGCTGACTCGTCGTTCTTGCTGATGACTTCCACCACAGTCATGTCATCGTTGAACTTAGTGATGTGGTTCGAGCTGTGCATTGCCGCACAGTCATGAGTCAGCAGAGTGAACAGCAGTGGACTGAGCACACAGCCCTGGGGGGCCCCAGTGCTCAGTGTGGTGGTGGTGGAGATGCTGTTCCCGATCCGGACTGACTGAGGTCTCCCAGTCAGGAAATCCAGAATCCAGTTGCAGAGGGAGGTGTCCAGGCTAGTGTTGTCAAAAATACTGGTACTCCAGTACCAAGTCGGTAATCAAACAAAAATATTTTTACGATACCAGAATTTCTGAAGGTACCGGAGTACCGAACTTTTGAACGCTCACAACAAGCAAAAGATGACGACAAGCAAAGTAGCTGCTGCTGCGGAGTCTCAACTCAATCTTGTCGAAAAGAAAAATGGAAAAAGCCAAGTTTGAAAATTCTTTGGATTTGAGACTGATGAAAAGGGAAACATCATAGATCAGCAAAAACCTATTTGTAAACGCTGCTTTCACAATTTTCTAATGAAGGAGGAAACACATCAAACTTAATAAAGCACCTGAAAGACAGACACCTGGATTTATTCAAGCAAATAAAGCAGGTGAGTTTAAAAACATATCATTTGCATTAGGGCTGAAACGTTTAGTTGACATTATCGACAATCGAAAACTTTTTGTTGTCTAATAGTCGTTTGATCTCATTTAACGTAACATGAAATCACATTAAACTGTAATGATGAAGCGCGAGAGCAGCACTGCAGTTCACGCCTGACTGAGGAGAGTTAGAATTACACAGATTAGTCCAGATGCATTCTAAACTTTCACAGCTTCATCTTATGTAGATCCCAAAGTATTAGGGAATTATATAAAAAAAAAAAATGTATAAAGCACTCTCGTTGTGGAATAAGCAGAGCCGGAGCTCTTTAAAGGAAACATGCGTTACATCTTAAATGCAGTTATATTTAATGCGTTATAGCTTTATTAAAAGTTCAAATAATACAGAAGCAGCTCATGTTAATAACTATAAACTCAGAAACAGGCATTTCTCTGTGTGGTCAGTGCCTCTTCAATGAGTTGCGCAAATGTCCTGATCTAAGGGGGAGAGACTGAAACTGCATCGAGGACGCTCATCCCTGGAGCGCGGATGCTTAAATGCAGCTAGATTAGAACGCGATTGCTCGCGGCTTATTTAATCAAAATATATGTCTCTGTACATTTCTTATTGTGAAGAAAATTGGCAATATGCAGCTTTATTAATATGAGAGCACTCTGCGCATTAGTTTGGAAATTGTTTTTTATTCATTCTATTGTATGCTTGTTTATTTAGGTTTTTTTTTAGTACTTTGTAAAAACTAAGTAAAAGTTGCAAAAGTTGAAGCAAATCTTATGTGTGTTCAAAAATACTTTAATCATACATTGTACAGTTTTGTTATAATTCAAAAATAATATATTCAACTTGAAGTGGTGCTCAATGGTATGTTTTTGTTCTTAGTTCTGCTGCTAATGTTTTGTTAACTTTGTTAATAAAAGAGTGTTGTTCAGTAACCTGTTTTTGTGTTTTGCTTTGGTACCGAAAATGGTATCGAGTACCATGAAATTTCACTGGTATTGGTACCGACTACTGAAATTTTGGTACCGTGACAACACTAGTCCAGGCCCAGCAGGTTCAGCTTTCCAATCAGGTGCTGAGGAATTATTAAGTCTATGAAGTCTATGAACAGTATTTGAACAAATTAGTCCTTTTTATCTAGGTGGGTGAGGGCCATATGAAGGGCGGTGGCGGCGATAGCGTTGTCTGCTGAACGGTTTGGACGATACGCAAACTGCTGTGGGTCTAGTGAGGGGGGCAGCTGGGTCTAAATGTGCATCATGACGAGTCTCTCGAAGCACTTCATGATGATGGGTAGTCGTTGAGGCAGGACACTTCTTTGACACAGGGACGATGGTGGTGGCCTTGAAGCACGTTGGAATGACAGCGATGCTCAGAGAGATGTTGAAGATGTTGGTAATACATCTGCCAGCTGGTCTGCACATCCTCTGTGCACTCTGCCAGGAATGTTGTCTGGTCCAGCAGCCTTCCGTGGGTTGACTCTATGTAGAGTTTTACTCACATCAGCCGTGGTAAGACAGAGCACCTGGTCGTTCGCCACCACGTCGTTCTGTGCTTCAAACATAGCGTAGAAGTCGTTCAGCGCATCTGGAAGGGAGGCAACTTTGTCACAGGCAACTGATGTTGTCCTGTAGTTGGTGATGGCCTGGAAGCACTACCACATGCGCCGCGTGTCGCCGCTCACTTGGAAGTGACTGGATTCTCTGGGCGTGTGCACGCTTTGCCTTTGATGCCTCTCTGATAGCCCGGGACAGTTTGGCCCTCGCTGTTCTCAGCCTTGTTGCCTGCTCTGAAGGTGGAGTCTCGGGTCATCCATGGCTTCTGGTTGGAGCGTGGTGACATCATCAATGCACTTGCTGATGTAGCTGGTCACTGATGCTGTGTATTCCTCCAAGTTGGTAGTGTCACCATATGTTGCAGCCTCCCTGAACATATTCCAGTCAGTACACTCAAAACAGTCCTGAAGAGCAGAGATGGCACCTGCTGGTCCGGTTTTCACCTGCTTCTGAAGTGGTTTTGTGCGTCTGACGAGCGGTCTGTATGCTGGAATTAGCATAACAGAAATGTGGTCCGAGTAGCCGAGGTGGGGGCGGGGCTCCGCCCAGTACGCGCCTGGGATGTTTGTGTAAACAAGATCAAGCGTGTTCGGCCCTCTTGTTGCAAAGTCCACATACTGATGAAATTTAGGGAGCACTGTCTTGAGATTCGCATGGTTGAAATCTCCGGCGATAATAAACGGTCCATCAGGGCGAGCGTTTTGCAGTTCGCTTATAACCCCATCCATTTCACAGAGCGCTTCCTTAGTGTTAACTCTGGGGGTAATGTAAACTCCGGTTATAATAACAGTGGTGAATGCCTGTGCTAAATAAAAAGGTCTGCATCTAACTGTCACACGCTCCACCAGCGATGAGCAGTAACTAGAGACTAGCATAGAGTTATTGCACCATTCCGTGTTGATGTAAACACACAAGCCGCCACCGCAAGTCTTACCGCAATGAGCTGGCGGCACGAAATGAGGCGAGCCCGTCTAGCTGAATGCCGGCGTCCGGAACTCTGTCGCTGAGCCACATTTCCGTGAAAAAAAAAAAAAACAGTCTCTAAGCTCACGCTGCGTAGTCTGCTGGAGTCAGATGTAGTCCAGTTTATTGTCCAGGGAGCAAATATTTGAGAGCAGGATAGACGGGAGAGCCGGACGTCTAGGGTTTGTTTTTTCAGCAACTCCTGCAGATCATCATGCAGCTTGGTTGTTGCATGAATCTTATATTTTAACAGTGTCTGGTAATGGTAGACATGAACACCGGTTGCTCCGATGTCCGTGTAGCGTAAAAGTCGGGCTAAGTGGCAAAAATAGCACCAATTTGGATCCAGAGTGGCCGCTGCATGCTACCGCGCCGCCATCTTGGATCAACCAAGATATTTTGATATTTATATAGGAAAAAAAATACAAAAATGTATTTTTTTGCAGTGTATAATGGGGGGGAAGACAACCCTCTCTCAACATTCTGTTCACGTCAATCCATCTTTAACTCACTAAAAAAAACAAACAACTCCCTCTCATAAATAAAGCTGCATATTGCCAATTATATTCACGAAAAGAAATGCACAGAAATGATTCAATAAGTCACAAGCCATCATGTTCTAATCTAGCTGCAGAAAGTGCGCACTTGAGGGATGAGCGTCCCCGCGACAGTGTGTGCATCAGCCGGATGCAGTTTCAATCTCTCCCCCTTAGATCGGGACATTTGCACCACTCATAGAATAGAAGAGGCACTGACCACACAGAGAAATGCCAGTGTTAGAGTTTGAAATTATTACATGATCTGCTTCCATACTATTTGAACTTTAATAAAGCTATAACGCATTAAAACTGCATTTAAGATGTAACACCTGGGTGTTTCCTTTAAAGAGCTCCGGCTCCGCTTATTCCACAAAGAGTGCACTTCTGAATTGACTTATTTGTTATTTTTTGTATACTTCCCTCATACTTTGGGATCTACATCACCTGAAACTGTTTGAAAGTTTAGGGTGCATCTGGACTCTGAGCTGTGTAATTCTTCCTCTCCACAGTCTTGCACGAACTGCAGTGCTACTCTCACGCGTCATCATTAGAGTTTAATGTGATCCCATGTTACGTTAAATGAGATCAAACGACTATACAGCAACAAAAATTTGTCAACAATTTTTTTTATTGTCGACGTTGTCATTAATGTGGACTAATCGTTTCAGTCCTAGTCAACACCACTCACCGCTGCATCCACAGATGAAAGTTAAGACTTTAATATGCAAAGCAAAGCTCTACTTCAACAATGTCCAGAAGCACTGCCAATTTCTCTGGATTTGAAAGCAGAACAGTGGAACTTTACTTTTTGGTCTGAACTTTGGTCTGACATTTTAATTCTTTTGGAAAACAAAGCTGTCAAGGGCCATCCAAGCTGTTATTAGTTTCAGGTCCAAAAGCTAGTGTCTATATGGGCCAGGGGGGTGTCAGTGTCCATGGCATGGGTAACTCGCACATCTGTGAGAACACCATGAATGCAGACAGATAAGTAAACATTTTGGAGCAACATATACTGCCATAGAGCACAGTCGTTTCCAGGGATGTCCCAGCATTTTCCAGCAGGACAACTTCAAACCACATACTGCCCGGATTACAAGTGCATGGCTGTGTAAGCAGGGAGTGTGGGTGCAAGACTGGCCTGACTGCAATCCTGACCTATCTCCAATTGAGAATGTGTGGTGCATTATGATGCACACCATACGGCAACGAAAAACTCTGTACAATTGTGCAGCTAAAGACCTATATAATGGATGATTGGACTTAAACTTCAGTCTTCAGTAACCAAATGGTTAGAAAGTGTTAGTAGAATAGGGGGACCTGGGAGGTTGAGTGAGTAAAGACGGCGACTACCACCCTGGAGTCGATTGACAAATCACTTGCGAAATGGATTGCTGTGAACTGTATGATTGCTTATGTTCAATAATATGGTAGTTAACAATACATTGTTTTCAAAAGTCGCTTTTTGTATGGCCTTATCAATGATTAACTCTTCTGCCACAAGAATGTAATGCATTTTATTTATCTGAATATTTTTTATTTTATACATACATACATATATATTTTTTTTTTTTAATATTTAAAGATAACTATGTATAATTATATATTGTTATACGAGGGGCTTTCTCAGCAAATATATGTATATGAGATTAATTAATTGGGACACCATGTAATTAATTAGATTAAAGATTTGAATCGATTAACAGCCCTAGTTACAAGACACCAAAGACAGTAAACAAATTAGAGGTCGACTGATATAGGATTTTGCAGATACAGATAACTACGAAGGGAAGACAAGCCGATAACCGATTAATTGGCTGATAGTTTTTAGAATGGATACTAAATGAAAAAACAACACTTAAAAGTAAAATAATGCTTAACTTTATTACAAAACTTAACAGTACTGACTGAACCATGAACATTTTTGTACTTTACAATAAATATATAAATATTAATATATGAACTAGGGCTGTCAAAATGGCTGAAAAACTAAATTCTAATTTCTTAAATAATAGTAATATTCGAATTATATTCAAATTCTAAAGACATTATGTTAGAGGAAAAAAGTACTGTATTGTCTCCTAAGTCCACAAGAGGGTGCAAGTGAGCGCAATGAGCAAATATAATCCAACTCAAGCATCGCATTTTTTTATTGAAATTAAATGACATGACTTTGTTTAAAGTACATTACATTTTAAACAATCGTTCATAGATCCAATATAACTTCCTAAATGTGCACGCAAGGAAATTGAGGTAACAAAAGTGGACATAAGTGGAAGAGCATCAGTAATATGAGAAAACACGCTTCAACAGACAGCATAATGTATTATGTTAACACAAAATGGCAAACTGTTATTCTGAAACTATCCACTCACTCATACGTCTACATATCGTTTGTCAAAAACACCAGACGGTCAACCTGATCTGCAGCAAGGGCTGAGCGTTTTTGTTGACAATGTTTCCAGCTGATGAAAACACATGCTCAGCTCTGACCGATGTGCTAGTAATACCCTGGACTGTTTTAATAATTGCCCCTCTTCATGACATTCTCAAGAAAACTCTTCGGGATGAGAAGACTGCATGTGTGTTCTCAAGTTAGATGTTGTGGAGTGATATAGCAGCGGTTTCTTACACAACTTACAAATGACGTTGGTTTTGTCAACAATCTCGCCTTCGATATTCCAGAAACCGAAGAAGTGTCACACATCACTTTTAAGATGTTTTGGTGCAAGTAAGAACCTCTCCGACCAAGTGTCCTCACTCTCTTTTTCAAACTATCAACGCAACCCTCCCGAATCTAATGGGTTGAGCTGGATAGGCTAACAAAATCAAACTGCGTCATCTACGTCATCATCGTGTCTCGGGCACACCTAAAACTCGAATGCACGGTTTTTGCATTCGAATGTGCTTTTTATTTTTAATTCAACGAATATTTTAAATTTTAATTTTAATTTGACAGCCCTAATATGAACTATATTAATGAATATTAAAGTAAATAAAAGATATACATCCAAACTGAACATTCCAAATAGCATAAATAAAAATAGATACATCAAAAATGAATTAAAAAACATTTTAAAAGACACAACAAAATTTGAACTTGTGTGAAACAGAAGAAATTTTATCAGGTCCTGTTAAACAACTACAATGGATCAAAAGTATAACATGATCCATTTTCTAGTTCTGGCAGTTCTATTTTAATATTAAAAGTTAAGAAACTTCTAATTATAATGCAGCGGAGTTGGTGTGCATGGTGTCTAGTCAGTCGGCTCTTCCTGGGGTCATAACTTATGCCCACTTCACAGAACACTCTTTCACTTGGCACAGTGGAGGGTGGGGGGCACAGGAATTTCTTGGCCAGTAGTGTTTTAAATTGCACTTAATTTTTCTGCTACCACTGCAGAGGCATGTCACTTCTTTCAATGACAGGCTCTGATAAATAGAACTCAAGCTCACTCTCAAAGCTGTACAGCTCTTGAGACACAGCTGTTGCTCCAAGACCCTGGCATAAAGGGTGTCCACTAATGTGGGCTAATGGATTCTCTGCTTCTTTACCTCTGGATCTGACTCCTCATCCCACTCAGGACTTTCTGGAGAAGAGCTTGGATCTTCTTCTCTGTGCTTGCCATGCCCTTCAGCTTCCTCCCTTAGCCATAGTTTTGCTTTTTGAAGTGTTTCTTCAGAAGCAAAGGCACGGCCCTTGTATCTGGGATCAAGAAGAGTTGCTATGGCCAGAATTTTGGTTTCCTCTGCCTTGGAGAACCGCTTTGTCAGGCTGTCAAGCATGGTCTTGCATAGAGTTTTGATCCCTCCTGAGGATGGACCCTCCGCATGCAGCATCAGCTTCAGAACAGACAAATTGGTGATAATACACGCCGCTGAAGTCTCAAAGATGCAAAGATGCGGCATCTCAAGATGGCGCCGAGTATGGCTGCTGCGTCGCGAGCTCCGTCAAAACACTGCAGTTTATTGTTTGTTTTGTTTACAGTTCTGTGTTTTTTTGTCTTGGATGTTGTCTGCCTTATTGTGTACGACAGACAAACGCTTTTGGACATTGGTTCGGCAATCACACACTGAAAACCGCAGAAACAGGCAGAAACTGAAACGGGAATCACCCGCCCTCAGAATGATCCAGTGCTGGTCGGACCAATCAGACTCTGCGCTACAGGACTGTTTTGATCACGCGGACTGGGAGATGTTCCGGTCTGCCTCCGATGACGACATCGAGGTTTACGCTGATAGCGTAACGTGTTTCATCAGGAAGTGTGTAGAGGACGTTGTTCCGACGAAAAACATACGGATCTACCCCAACCAGAAACCCTGGGTTAACGGCGACGTTCGCGCGGCACTTACTGCGCGGACCACCGCTTTTAATTCCGGGAACGCGGAGGAGCGTAAACAAGCCAGTTATGCCCTCCGTAACTCCATCAGTACAGCCAAACGCCAGTACAGGCACAAAATTGAAGGTCAGTTCAACACCACTGACTCCAGAAGTATGTGGCAGGGAATTAACATCATCACGGACTATAAACAGAATAAAAACTCCGTTGCCTCTCTCCCGGACGAGCTTAATACTTTTTATGCTCGTTTCGAGGATAACAACAACACCGCCCTCGCGGAGAGAGCACTCGCGGCCGATACTACAGATGATGGTTCACTCTCCGTCTTTGTTGCGGATGTAACCCGATCCTTTCGACGGGTGAACATTCACAAAGCCGCGGGTCCAGACGGCATTCTGGGCCGCGTCATCAGAGTTTGCGCGAACCAACTGGCTGGTGTTTTTACGGACATTTTAACCTGTCCCTCTCCCTGTCTGTAGTCCCCACATGCTTCAAAACATCAACCATTGTGCCTGTACCGAAGCAAGCCAAAATCACTTGCTTAAATGACTGGCGTCCTGTTGCCCTCACCCCCATCATCAGCAAATGCTTTGAGAGGTTAATCAGAGATCACATCTGCTCTGTTCTGCCCACCTCTTTGGACCCATTGCAGTTTGCCTACCGTAACAACCGCTCCACTGATGATGCTATTGCATCTACAATACACACTGCTCTATCCCACCTGGAAAAAAGGAACACATATGTGAGAATGCTGTTTGTAGACTACAGTTCAGCATTTAACACCATAGTGCTCTCCAAGCTTGATGTGAAACTCCGGGCTCTGGGCTTAAACAGCTCGCTGTGCAGCTGGATCCTGGATTTCCTGTCAGGCAGACGTCAGGTGGTTAGAATGGGCAGCAACATCTCCTCATCACTGACCCTCAACACTGGAGCCCCGCAGGGCTGTGTTCTCAGCCCACTCCTGTATTCCCTTTACACACATGACTGTGTGGCGACACATAGCTCCAATGCCATCATTAAGTTTGCTGACGATACGACGGTTGTAGGTCTGATCACTGACAATGATGAAACAGCCTACAGAGAGGAGGTGCACACTCTGACACGCTGGTGTCAGGAGCACAACCTCTCCCTCAACGTCAGTAAAACCAAGGAGCTTGTGGTGGACTTCAGGAAGAAAGACAGAGAACACAGCCCCATCACCATTAATGGAGCACCGGTGGAGAGTGTCAGCAGTTTCAAGTTCCTCGGTGTCCACATTACTGAGGAACTCACATGGTCCGTCCACACTGAGGCCGTTGTGAAGAAGGCTCACCAGCGCCTCTTCTTCCTGAGACGGCTGAGGAAGTTTGGAATGAACCAACACATCCTCACACGGTTCTACACTAGTACTGTTGAGAGCATCTTGACTGGCTGCATCACCGCCTGGTACGGCAATAGCACCGCCCACAACCGCAAAGACCTGCAAAGGGTGGTGCGAACGGCCAGAAACATCATCAGAGGTGAGCTTCCCTCCCTCCAGGATATATATAACAGACGGTGTGTGAATAAAGCTCGGAGGATTATCAAAGACTCCAGCCACCCGAGTCATGGGCTGCTCTCACTGCTTCCATCAGGCAGGCGGTATCGCAGCATCAGGACCCGCACCACCCGACTACATGACAGCTTCTTCCCACAAGCAATAAGACTTTTGAACACTTGATCCCTCACAATCAACAATCAGCACTGCACTTTATTAATCCTCATTCTGTCAATATATTCTCGCTCCCAATTCAGTTAGTGTATATATATATATATATATATATATATATATATATATATATATATTATATATATATATATATATTTATACCCTTATCTAGTGTATGTGTATTCTACATTGTGTGTATTGTGTACATTTGATATGTAATTGTTGTGTAGGTATGTGTACATTTGTTATGTAAATTGTTGTGTAAGTTTGTTATGTAAATTGTTTTGTGTAAATATGTTGTTTATTGTAAAGTGGTTTATGTCTCGTCACTGTCATTACTGCTATGTTGCTCGGAACTGCACACAAGAATTTCACCTACTGTTGCACTCGTGTACACAGTAGTGTGACAATAAAGTGATTTGATTTGATTTGATTTGAAAGTGGCTCATCTCCATTGTGACTTCTTCTATGGGAGCCAGAGTGTCAATCAAGTTACCGAAAAGTGGCAGATAAGCAGTTGATATACCCGTGTTCACCAGAATACACATTCAGTACTCGTTTCTGTTAATACATTCGCTGTAGCATGTGAAGTGTGGAATTCCAGATAGTTTGGATTGCATGGATTATGTTGTGTTTTGGGACACCCAGCTCCTCCTGAATGGTCCTTAGCATCTGTTTGGCCAGTACAGAGTGGCCAAAGTCAGTTGCACAGCTTTTCAAAATGCCAATAATGTCCAGAACAGCTCTTTGACTAGATAGACTATCATTAATAATGAGCTGAAGTGTTTGAGTTGTGCAGTTTAAATCAGGAAGTTCAGCCAGTTTCATACCTTTTTCCATGTTTGCTCCCCCATCTCTTAGGACAAGAACTACATGTTCTGTTGCAATATCCCAGTCTTCTAACATGTTCAGGAAGGTTTCTTGAATATAACTGGGTATGTGTGATCCAGTCATGGGGCCATCCTTAAAAATATTCTTGTTTGCCGTAACCCGACCGACCCTGTCAATTTAGGACCGACCCAATTTATTTTTATTTTTTTCTTTTAGTCCGACCGACTTGCCGGTTGTAAACTTGCGTTAAGACCGACCTTTTTACTCTTCAAACAACTTATACAAATTCAATAAAATAATATTAATTGTATTTTAGTAAGTATTGTGAATATAAATTGCTTATGCCTACATACAAACGTAGGCTACGTTCTTTCTTTTAAAAAAAAACCTGTGGCGTCTATGATTATGTTTACGCTATTGGTTTACGCATGTCACACTATGGCTTGTACGTTTGCGTTTCATTCACTGTTCGCGCTTGGTAATGATGGCTGCGGCTGCAGTAAATAAAATGTTCGCGGTCACAGTTCAAAGTCATACGGGTTCAGGCACCATAATACATTTAAAAAATGCATTAAAACATCTCGACACCGCTTTAACTTTCTATACGACCTGCATCAGAATGAGGTTTGCAATGGTGCGCCCGAAGGCACGGTTTGAAGACCCAGACAGTGACGTCACAATATGCAAAATTGTTTAAATTTATACCTACGTAATCACCATGACCAAAATTTTACTTTTTTTTTTTACATTGAAACTTGAAAAAAAAAAAAAAAAAATAGACCTACCTACGACCCTTTTTTTTTTTTTTTTTGCAGCTGTTACTGCAAACCAAAATATTTTTAAGGATGGCCTGGGCTTGACATTTAACACTACTTTCTTTTTAGGCCAGTCCTCGGAGGTGAAATGCCCATTAAGTCTCATCAGGGATTCTGTAATTCCAGACCAACACTATAATTTTGACTTTTGTCAAAACTATATTTTAAATTTTCAAATTTTTCATCTTTAATCCAGTACCTGGGTTCAATAAGGGAGATGAGCCTTAAATCCAAGGTCTGAAATGACTGAAAATGGTTGGTTGTCAGTGGCAATCATTTCAATGATAGCTGCATCAATCTTGTTAGACCTTGAATCTGTATCCTTCCATACTGTCATGCAGTACTTCAAAAAGTTGACACTGATGGCTGAGAAGGATATTTCGGGTCCTTTTTTTTTTCCTCCTCTTCACTGACTGCTGGATGGTTGTGCTTGAGATGACTCAACATGTTGGTGGTATTTTTACCTTCAGATGTTGATGCCCCCATGCATATTATTTATGTCAGATATTACACAGTGCTTTTCCTGATGACACTTCAGTAAAATACTCCCACATTGGTACTTTCTTTAAAGCCTTTGCCATCTGAAAATAATTAAAATATGAATATCACAGGTCAAATGTGTGAACATCTAATTGCATTAACAAAAGTTAAAAGATATAATTTAGAATTTTTTTAAATGTATTTAGTAAATGTTGAAATTAACATCAACTAAAAATGTACATACACAGCATTTGACACGCTGCGTTTTATATTTTACAGTTTTTACATGCCTTAGGGCTTATCTTCTCATGAAAAGCATGTGGTAAACGCTCTTTATTATCCTAAAACCAAGACAACGATCACTTCACTTCTGGTAATGGGATCTTTAATGTGAAACTAGGGCAAACAAATAAATTAAATGCAATGTCTTATTCTTTTTTTAACGCTTCTATAAGATTCAGTGATATTTTTTGTTTATATTTTGCGCTGTTACACTCATTTAAATTCTCCATGAGAAACTCATCACACACACACACACACACACACACACCCACCGATCACATGATGATTATCTAATGAAAATGACAAAATATGTATTACTGTGAGGATAACTGGCACGGTGGAGGGCGGGACCGGGGCGCGATTACGCACGCCCGGTCCCGTATTAGGCTAATTAAGCCGTCAAGAGGGATAAAGGCCACTCGCGGACGGCGATGCGGGAGAGAGAGATCGTTCACGGACATGTCCGTCGTCCTATGTGTTTGTCTTTTGAGTTTTCCATTAAACCTTTAAGTTATATGTCAAGCCGGTTTCTCGCCTCTTCCTTGCCCATGAACCTGATCTGTGTTACATTGGTGCCAAAAGCCCGGGAAGGAAGAGAGATGTGCCGTAGTGGAGTTCTCGCCACTGCCCAGCGGAGCAGCCGTGGCCATCTGCCGGGGGACGGAGGAGCCCAGCCGCCTGGATGCGGAGGAACGGCCGCCGACCGCGAGGGGAGGAGGGGCTCCTGGCCAACCGCCTGGAGCGGTTAGGGCCACTGCCAGGGGCGGGGGAGTCCCCTACTAGATGCTGGAACGCGGCAGGGTTGGAGACCGCCGACCGCATGCGGAGGGAGGGCTCGCCGCCGACCGCCTGGAGAGGGAGAACCGCTGCCGGGGCGGGGGGAGGCCCCTTCGACTCCCCGGGAACGCGGCGGGGCGTTCCGTCCGCCAGGGGCTGAGGACTGCCTCCGATATGTCTGGAGAGGTGCGGCTGTCATCCTGTAGAGGGTGGAGAAGTGGCTGAGGAACGAGCTACGGCGTATCAGAGAACCGGCGAGTAAGTTTTTTTTAAAAAATTTTTTAAGCTCTCTCTCTCCTCTCTCTCTCGCTGCCGCTCTGCGTTGGCCTTTTCCCTCTTTTTTAAATTATGGTGTTTGTGGGAGGGGAGGTACTGCCCAGTGCAGGAAGGACCTCCCCCCAATTTTTAATTGTTGTTGTTTCCCTCCCCTTGCCCCCTCCCTCGTCCAGGTTGATGGGGATGACCCACCGGCAGACCGCGTGGGAGGCGCCCCCCCCCCCAGGGGATGTATGTCAGGCCGGCGGTCCCCAGCCTGAAAGAACGGGGGAGGAATGTGGCACGGTGGAGGGCGGGACCGGGGCGTGATTACGCACGCCCGGTCCCGTATTAGGCTAATTAAGCCGTCAAGAGGTATAAAGGCCACTCGCGGACGGCGATGCGGGAGAGAGAGATCGTTCACGGACATGTCCGTTGTCTTATGTTTTTGTATTTTCAGTTTTACATTAAACCTATTATTTTATATGTTAAGCCGGTTTCTCGCCTCTTCCTTGCCCACGAACTTGATCTGTGTTACAATAACTTTTTTATTAAAATCAGATTTTATATGTTTCTCTTAACTGCATGAAGATATTTTTCTCAAATCACTCACTACCTTTAATGACTGGATATAAACTAATGCAAAGATGGTAATAAATTGTAACATTCCTGACATCTAAACATTTGAGTAGGACTTCGTGTTTTTGTCACATTGTTCCAACCGATTGAGGAATGTTAGTGTCCTGTCAGATTGTCAGCAAACATACTGCTGTTCTCGATTAATGCAGCATCTAGTCAAGAAAATAATTATTCTATAATGATATGACAACATATAGTGTACTACATACCTTTTAGTTGTTGGTGTTTTAAACCTGCATTATTCAGCTCCGTACAGTGTTCCACTGCATTCAACGTGCAGTCTCACGTGTCAAAACAACCACCACGAGGCATCAGTGATAGTTTTATTTAGCCTCTAGAGGCCACATACTGTATAATGACAACGCACTTTGGGACACACAATGGGACATGAAGTTAACCAATGGGACACAACGTGGAAACTATTGTTGTGGATTTTTGCCAATAACGGATCCAGAAAATCTTTATCGGTGTCAATTAATACAAAAACCGATATATCGGTCGACCTCTAAAACAAATCATAGATATTAATGATTTCTCACTGAAGCAGATTTAGAGCTTGTAATGGGATATACAGTTGAAGTCAGAAGTTTACTTAGGTTGAAGTCAATAAAACTTTCAAAAATGTAAAAAAATTTTAACCATTCCACAGATTTTATATTTTTCTATTTTGTGCATGACACAAGTAATTTTTCCAACAATTGTTTACAGACATAATGTTTCAATTTTAATTGACTATATCATAATTCCAGTGGATCAGAAGTTCGCATACACGAAGTTAACTGTGCATTTAAGCTGCTTGGTAAATTATGTCAAGCCTTTAGGAAATTAGCCGATTAGCTTCAGAAATTGGAGTCAACTGGAGGTGTACCTGTGGATATATTTTAAGACCTACCATCAACTCAGTGCCTCTTTCCTTGACATCATGGGAAAATAGTATACAAGTATAAACACCATGAGACCATGCAGCCAATCATACCGCTCAGAAAGGAGATGCATTCTCTCTCATAAAGATGAATGTAGTTTGGTGCGAAATGTGCAAATCAATCCCAGAACAACAGAAAAGGATCTTATGAAGGGGCTGGAGGAAATGGGTAGACAAGTATCTATATCCACAGTAAAACGAGTCCTATATTGACATAACCTGAAAGGCTGCTCAGCATGGAAGAAGCCACTACAGTTTACCAGTGCACAATGGGACAAATAACTTTTTGGAGACCATTCCTCTTGTCTGATGAAACAAAAATGTAACTTTTTGGCCATAATGACCATCGTTATGTTTGGTGGGAAAAGGGTGAGGCTTGCAAGCTGAAGAACACCATCCCAACTGTGAAGTATGGGGGTGGCAGCATCATGTTGAGAGGGTGCTTTGCTGCAGGAGGGACTGGTGCATTTCACAAAAAAGATGGCATCATGAGGAGGAAAATTCTGTGGAAATATTGAAGCAACATCTCAAGATATAAGCTAGGAAGTTAAAGCTCGGTCACAAATAGGTCTTCCAAATGGACAATGACCTCAAGCATAACACCAAAGTTGTGGCAAAATGGCTTAAGGACAACAAAGTTAAGGTATTGGAGTGGCCATCACAAAGCCCTGACCTCAATCCGATAGAAAATTTGTGGGCAGAATGGAAAAAGCATGTGTGAGCAAGAGCAAGGATACCTGACTCAAGTTATACCAGTTCTATCTGGAGGAATGGGCACAAATTCCAGCAACTTAATGCGAGAAGCTTGTGGAAGGCTACCCAAAATATCTGACCCAAGTTAAACAACTTAAAATCAATGCTACCTAATACTAACAAAGTGTATGTAAACTTCTTACCCACTGGAATTGTGATGAAAGAAACAAAAGCTGAAATAAATCACTCTCTCTACTATCCTGACAGCTAACATTCTTAAAATAAAAGTAATTATCCTAACTGACCTAAGACAGGCAATGTTTTCTACGAATAAATGTCAGGACTTGTATTCAGGACAAAAACTGAGTTTAAATATATTTCGCTACGGTGTATGTAAACTCTGACTTCAACTGTATTTTTCTTTCTTTTTTTTTTTTTTAAAGTATCTCTGCTGTGTGTGATGCTCCCATGGTTTTTGGTTGCCAGTATGTCGCAATGACCTTTTGACATGACAACTATTCATAACTGTTTTCAATACAAATGTTAGCAATTCACAATTAATGTGCTTTTGGTAACACTTAATAAAAATGCATTTCTTTAACATTAGTTAATGCATTATGTATCATGAACAAACAATGAACAATTTTTACAGCATAGTGCACAAATGTGCATTAACTAATAGGCCTACAACTTTTGATTTAAAAAGGCATTGGTATATGTTTTAACTAACAATAACTTAATTAGTTAGTAAATTCATGTTAACTACAGTAATGTTTTTAAATAATGTTAACAAATGCAACTACAGTGTTACTGTAATTTTACTGTGTGGGGCATAAACATATAACTGCAGCATATAACTTGCAAAAGTGTGGCAAAGGACATATTATATAAAAAATAAATAATAAAAACAGTATCAGTCGATCTTAGTGTTAAAAAAAATTGGAGTTCGGTATCGGCCTCAAATTTCCTTATCTGTGCATCACTACTCTCTAACAAAAAACAGCATTTCTGTAAACAATGCCTTTAAATGAGCGCATGTTAACTAGAGAGGACTCGAATGGCTTCACCTCATCTGTGCGATGCATGATTATAATTAAATGTTTTTTGTTAGTTGTTTTTGATCTACAACTGACTGTAAAGAACAGAAAAGTTATTAAAAGTGACAGTATTCAATGACAAATGGGTTGCTTTCATCTCGTCTTGGACACGCATTAGATGGAACGGCTTTTACCTTCAACATGCTGTGAAGGATTTCACTGATGAACACTTCAGGACTAAACTACACAATTACTGGTGAGTGAAATGTAAACATTTACAAGCCAGTTGCCAAATATATTCACTTTAGTTGCACAGTGAAAAGTTTGGTAGCAAATGCAAGTGATTTCCTCTCATTGTAGTAGAGAGTTGCGTATTGAGTGAAAGATCGATCTTGTGATTTAAGAATTGATATAGAGATCATTCAAATGAAGATCACAATTAATTGGAAAAACTATATTTTTACCCACCCCTTCTCTTTGTCAGTGTTTAGTAGGGCTGAAACGATTAGTCAACGTTATCGGCAACATCAACAATAAAAAAAACTGTCTACAAAAACTTTAACTGACGAATAGTTGTTTGATCTCATTAAACGTAACAAGATCATATGAAACTCTAACGATGACGCGAGAGAGGAGGTTAAGAGCTAATGATTAATCGTTGCAATAATCAAACAAATAGACGAATAATCGATCTAATAATCGTTAGATTAGTCAATTATCAAAGTAAACGTTAGTTGCAGCCCTAGTGTTTAGTTTCAGTTTCGTCAGCAATCTGCATCAAATAAACAAAGAAATAAGTCCTGTCACTCATACAATGTGTATCAATTTCTTAACGTGGTCTTATTTATTGCATGACGTGAGCCCTGTGCAAATTTTGGGTAACAGCTGCTATATTTCACAATTTTTCCATACTGACATAGTGCTGTTTAGGCAGAGTAAAGTTTGCATATGTGCCTTAAACAACCAAATGCATTTACACTTGACCAAGTCTTGCCTGGAATGAGTCTCAAACCACGATGGTTGGAGTGATCTTATATTAGTCTCAAATCTGTCTTGGAGGGCATTTACATTTGGTCTTTTTATGACCTGTAAAAATGCCTGATATGACCAAGAGTGAATAGAAAACCCGCACTATTATCACACCACCAACAGACTGCATCTGCATGACCATCTTCAATACACTTAGTTCCAATTTGGCCTCTGAATTCAAAAGGGAAACAGAATCTTTTCTATCTGAAGACAAACAGGGGGAAATGAAGCAGAATAAGCACACTTCATTAGCAATTCTATCCCATCCATTATCTCCTGCTCCAAGATATCTTCTTGATGCACAGAGTCCATTAGAGCTCTATGGCGTAACTCTATATGCAGAGAGCACTGGGCTGGGCTGCTAAGGTAACCTGCAGTTACTGTATAATAGGGACGTGCGAGCCTAGTCGACTAAATGGTTCTGAAGCTGCTAGTCAACACTGGAATTACTAGTCAGTTAATATTTCCCCCCCCCCCATTAAACTGACTTCCACTGTGCAGGCTTTTTCAAGAGCAGGATACCAGCCTCATGTGACCATGTTGACAAGTTTATTTTACTCATCAAAAAATATATGCTTTTGAGCAAGTAGCTTTATTTATAGCTTTTTAATAGCTTTTTTAATTTGCTGATTAAGAAGGCCATTTTCAACAAGGTGCCGACTGCTTAAATTGTAAATGTCCTATAGCTACTTTTTTTTTTTTTTACATCGTAACTGTTGGTTAATGTTCTTTACCGAGCAGCTGTCATATTACATCAATGGCTAATGCACGACAGCAAGTCCTTAAATACGTGCAACTTTTCAGAGCATATTTTTTCTCTCATAGATTTGCCTTAAACTACCTGTTAATTATTTTCAACAATGTCCTGACTGTTTTAATAGAAGCAACTTTTACTTGGTAAATTTCATTCAGAACAGGCTACGTTGCTCTATTGGTCCTGCACTATTCAATCAATTGTTTTCAATAAATATGCCTGTTAAATATTCGTTAATGTTGATTCAGTGAATGCATGTCATGTTCTATATTTAATGTAAAATTATAATAATTCAAGGCCAGTATGTCACAAATAAATGCCCCTTTTCAGTGGAATTTAGTGTCGGATTTGGAATAGATGTTTGAAATGGGTCACATTATTTATTTTTTTGGCTTCTTTTTAGACGTCAATTTAAAAATTTCCATTTAAAAGTCAGTGAAATTAGTCCTTCTACACATCCCTACTGTATAACCATTATCAGACTGACGCTGTGGGCAAGCAGGATGGATCTAGACAAACATTTTGCATTTCATAAGGCATTTTGTGTATTAGGGCGTGCATTTCTATTTATGTATGTGGAGTGCAGACAGGGGGTGGAGACTTTATGCATCTTGAAAATTCAACAGCTATTATGCAGTCAAAGTGTATAAGTGCTAATAAATGACACCCACTCTGTCTGATGTGTGACCAAACAGGAAAAGCTTCACAGGCCACAACTGTCAATCAAGAGTCATCTCAAATCTGCAAGCATGCTATAATGTACTGTACTGAAAACTCAGAATCTGGACACTATGCAAATAGTTTCAAATGTATAAAATACATAAAATAAAGCTTAGCAAACAAAAAACAAAGTAGCCCAAATATTAAAATGACAATTAGTCTATGAAAAGCAATTGCATCATCTAAATCCATAACAGGCTAATCTAGAAATGCACAAATTTCAGTACCAGCATTGACATGGAGAAAGAACACTGAGGGAAGAGAATGTGAAGACTGAATACACTCAGTTCAGTCCACATACACAAGCTCATACACACAACATAAACAATCAGGCTTCTTGTTTGCTACACTTGGAAAGATGGTCACCACAGTTATGACTGTAGCTTTTATCTAGTTAGTAGGCATATTGGTGGCACATGAGGGCAGAGAGAAAGGTGGTGTGTTTTAGTGAGAAAAAGGGTAGAGAGAAGGATAGCTTAGCTAAATGGGATAGAGAGCATGAAATGGCATTATTTCCTGCTCAATCCTCCTGTTTCTACTACTGTAAACAGAGTCAGGTTCCTTCACCATTACTCTGAAGCTGTGGAGTCTAACTTTAAAGACAGATGTCATTTTTGTGGGAAGGCAACCAAGTTCGTCTGACCAAGTATGTGAACCTGCCATATATGACAGGTTGAAAACATAGATATGGCCATCACTATATTCTTTTTCATATCGTTCGATATCAATATTTATCACAATATACATTTGCACATTTTTTTAATTTTCCAAGTTGGCAGAAAGAAAAACATTTGAATGTTAAAAATTATCTGTTAATTTTGAAGTATAATGAATGTAAAAGTATAATTTTACATTCAGATTATATATATTTCTTTTATTTCAAATTAGAATATTTGTCAAATTTTACAAAAAAATGCACATTAGAATGCAAAAACCGTGCATTCGAATTTTAGGTGTGTCAGGAAGCACACAAGATATGATGATGACGTAGCTGACGTGGTTTGTTTTTGTTAGCCTATCCAGTTCAACCCATTAGATGTGGCATGGCTGCGTTGATCATTTTAAAAATGGCTGAAAAATTGAGCGAGGACTCGCAGTCGGAGAGGATCTTACTTACACCAAAACATCTTAAAAGTGCTTCTTCGGTTTCTGGAGTATCAAAGGCGAGATTGTTGACTATATCACTCCACAACATCTAACTTGAGAACACACACATGCAGTCTTCTCATCCCGAAGAGTTTTCTTGAGAATGTCATGAAGAGGGGCAATTATTAAAACAGTCCAGGGTATTACTAGCACATCGGTCAGAGCTGAGCATGTGTTTTCATCAGCTGGAAACATTGTCAACAAAAACGCTCAGCCCTTGCTGCAGATCAGGTTGACCGTCTGGTGTTTTTGACAAACGATATGTAGACGTATGAGTGAGTGGATAGTTTCAGAATAACAGTTTGCCATTTTGTGTTAACATAATACATTATGCTGTCTGTTGAAGCGTGTTTTCTCATATTACTGATGCTCTTCCACTTATATCCACTTTTGTTACCTCAATTTCCTTGCTTGCACATTTAGGAAGTTATATTTGATCTATGAACGATTGTTTAAAATGTAATGTACTTTAAACAGTCATAACATTTAATTTCAATAAAAAATGTGATGCTTGAGTTGGATTATATTTGCTCATTTCGCTCACTTGACCCTACCTATGTTGCTTTTGCCTTCTGGCCGGTGCTACAGAGCACCAGAACATCCAGGCACAAGAACAGTTATTACCCACAGGCCATTTTCCTCATGAAAAATTAAACTGCCTCAGGACTCCTCCATAGTGCAATAATGTAAATACATAACACATGTACATATGCAAATTTACATATTTAATTCAATAAATATACATACCCTTAACTTGCACATAGTCAAGTGGTTTTTACTGTCGTTCAACCATATACAGTTAGTACAGTACACAGTGAAACGAGACAACGTTCCTCCAGGACCAAAATACATTACCACTTGCACATGTAAATACACCATTATGTTATATGTCCTATTATTTGCATGTCTATTTATACTCTTACATTGTTTTATATTCTGTCTCACTGTAAAGTTCTGTGTGCACTTGGTTCTATCACCAAATAAAATTCCTTGTGTACGTGAGAACATTTTGGCAATAAAGCTCATTTTGATTCTTCAACCAATTGCAACTTTACCCTAATTACTGTAATCGATAGGGGAGGAGCTTAAACAGATCTTTACGGGTAGACAACAACAAAAACCTTAAAGCACAATTCAGTCCTAAGCTAGCCGGCAACAATGATACAATCGCACCATATCCATGGCAAACCAGCAGCTTGCTAAACACAACAGAGTGATGATAACGCTGGCAATTCAATGCGTCTGCGAGCAAGAAAGGTTAAAATTAAATTCCATGTGTAGCATAGCAAAGACACGGGCATTGATGACATGAACATTCTTTATGTTTCAAAGCAATCACATCCATTAGCATATCTGATATTACTGATTTAGCTGGTCAGTCCTGTTTGAGACAGTCGGTCTCATTTGATTCAATGGCAATTAACGAGGCCGCAACCTCACAAATAAAATACAAACAACCCACAAACAGCATGCTGCACGCATCTTTTTATTAAGAGAGAAATACACCGCAATTGTCACGTTACTACACTTATAATAGCAGCACGTTGTAGCTTAATATAAACAGTGTTTGTCTCAGTTAGCACACAGAGAGGACTAGCCAGGCTAATAAAGGCTACAGGTACCACATAGCAGCGTTTTAGATCACTTATAAACACTTCGTGACTTTATATGAACCACACCTGTAACTGTAATGTAACAGGACAATAAGTATACATAAGAGGTGTTTTAAATAAGACAGTAAAAGGTTAGATAGCATGGTCGGCTAACCTCTGTCCGCTAAACCCAGTAAAATCAACAACAGAGCCATTATCCTCGAATGAGGGATTTAAAGTCACCGCTTACCTCTAGAGAAATATCCTTATTCTGCCAAAATTATCAATAAAAATTTTAATCCAATACACTTCGGTCCTCGTTGGGTTATAAATCCGTTAATCACTGAAATGTTTGTGTTCCAACATTCGCTAAAAAGGGAGACGCTGCGGTCGCCCGGTAGTCTCGGTCTCGCGCGCTAACTGGAAGCTGTCGAAAATGTATTTTTACACGAGAGCTGCTCATTGGGGCTACGTGAACGCGCCTCCGTGTAACATCACTCAGACACATGAACGCGGGAAGGGGACGTTGGGTTAACAGACAACAATTAGATGATTTACTTGAAAGTTCTTCTGTCTGCGAGGATGCTGGCAACAGAAATTTTGTTGATGCTATATAGTGCAATTAATATATTGAATATTTTATACAGTCTATTTATTTCAATGGATTGCATAATTGCAATAAGTTCACCATGTGAGCAACTGTCAGTCTGTTAGTGATGTAAAAGGGATAGTTCACCCAAAAATGAAAATTCTCTCATCATTTACTCTCCATCGTGATATCCCAAAAGTGTATACTTTGTTTCTTCACCAGATCACATTTGAAGAAAAATAGAAAAATATCTTAGCTCAGACAGGCCTTAAAATGCAAGTGGATGGTGATCAGACATTTGATGCTCCAAAAATCACAGACAGTCAGCATAAATGTCATCGATACGACCCCAGCGGTTAAATGAACGTCTTCTAAAGCAATACGATTGCTTTAGGTGCAAAAATAGATCAGTATTTAAGTACGTTTTAACTATAAACCATCGCTTCCGGTAAGTTTCACAAGAGAGTGGCGTGCAGTCTCATGTATTTGCATTGCCATGTTACGGATGTAATCTTGTGTTCTCCTCTTGGTTGAGACATCCAGGAATGCAAAAAAACAACAACAACAAAAAAACATATAATTGTAAGTAAACATACAGTTTCAAATACAGATCTAAACCAAAACCAGTGAAGCCTCTGAACAGCATTTCTCCTACTCAGTTGTAAACAGCACTGCTCTTCC
>JAVLUX010000027.1:21515165-21517665 GCA_032164185.1 Moxostoma hubbsi
TTTCTGATTGGATAATTTTCTGAGTTGTTTTCTTAATGTTTTACAGTCTGCATCAAACCACTTTTCTGTTTTGGTGAGTTTTTCAGGATGTTTTTTGCCTTTCTTTTTCAACTCAGCTTTACTGGCTGCTTTTTTAAATATATAATTGATTTCATCAGTAGCCGAATTTACACCATCCTTGTTCATTCCGAATTGTTTGTGTATAAATTTAGTGATGGTGTTTTTCAGTTCTTGAGAGTTGAGGGCTTGGGTATATTTGTCGGAGCTGTCTGGAGTCTTGTGTATAAATTTAGTGATGGTGTTTTTCAGTTCTTGAGAGTTGAGGGCTTGGGTATATTTGTCGGAGCTGTCTGGAGTCCATCTGTATCTCTGCTGCACTGGATACATGTGACAGTTCTCCATTGCTCTGTGTTTTTCTGTGTGGTGTTGTTTAATATATATATTAGTCTGGTTATGGTCTGAGAGTGGAGTTTGCTGTCTGACAGTGAATGCACTGAAGGAGGAGGGGTCCATGTCAGTGATGGCATAGTCAACTACACTAGCTCCAAGACCTGAATAACACGTGAACCTCCCTAATGAGTCCCCTCTGATCCTGCCGTTGAGTATGTACAGGCCTGAGGCTTGGCAGAGGTGCACTAATTCTGTACCAGTTTTATTTACAGTATGGTCGAGATTGTTCCGTGCTGGGAGGTTTTTGGTGAGGCTCACGGGGCTCTGGCCAAACACATGTTTATTGCCCTTTGGGTCAATACTATCCGGTTCAGTTCCGGTTCGTGCATTAAAGTCTCCACACAGCAGCACGTTTCCCTGGGCCTGGAAGCGGCTGATCTCTGTGTGGATGTTGTGCAGGTATTCCTCATCATGGTACGGGGATTCCACTGGAGGATTGTAGATGGCACAGAGATATGTGTCTGTGGTGCCAATGCCAATGCCAATTTCCTTCTTTAATATAATCCAACAGTGGAATTTTCCCAAGTATGATGGTTGAGATGTGTTTGGGCCAGATCCTCCCTGTACCACACCAGAATCCCTCCCGAGTCTCGACCGCGGTGGACTGTATTTTAATTTCACTGAGGGCACGATGATTTCGTAGTAGCCTGAGGGGACAGTGGGTGATCACGTTCCCTGTCGACACCAGGTTTCCGTGAGAACCATAATGTCCACATCTTTGATACATTTTAAGAATTCAGGGTCTGGTACTTTTGAATCCAAATGTGGATGAATGAAGACCCTGAATATTCCAACAACTTATTAAAAATGAACACATTGATATTAATTAAGACAAAACCTATATAGTAAGGACAGAGAGAAAACATATGACAACATGCATGCAAACAATTTACATCAATTAATTATTGTTTATTATTATTTTGGTTTTGTTATTATATATATATATATATATATATATTTTTTTTTTTAATTATTATTATTATTTCAATTTGCTGTTGTGGGTTTAAGTGTGTGTGTGAATAACTGTGAATGTGTGTGTGTCCGTGCGTGAGTATGTGTCTGCGTGAGAGTGAGTGTGTGTGTCCATGTGTGCGTGAGAGTGAGTGTGTGTGTGTGTGTGTCCATGTGTGCGTGAGTGTGTGTGTGTCTGTGTGAGATTGTATGTGTCTGTGCTTGAGTGTGTGTCAGTGAGAGTGAATGTGTGTGTGTGTGTGTGTGTGTGTGTCGTGAATGTGTGTGTTTGAGTTGTGTTCTAATCTCTGTGAGAGTGAATGTGTGTGTAGGTGTGTGTGAATGTGTGGTGTGTCTGCTGTGAGAGTGAATTTGTGTGTGTAGGGTGTGTGTTTGAGTTGTGTTCTTATCTCTGTGAGAGTGAATGTGTGTGTGTGTGATGTGTGTGTCTGTGTGAGAGTAAGTGTGAGTGCTGTGTCTGTGTGAGAGTGAGTGTGTGTGTAGGTGTGTGTTTGAGTTGTGTTCTTATCTCTGTGAGAGTGAGTGTGAGTGTGTGTGTGTGAGAGTGAGTGTGTGTGTGTGAGAGTGAGTATGTGTGTGTGAGTGTGAGTGTGTGTCTGTGTGAGAGTGAGTGTGTGTGTGTGAGTGTGTGTCTGTGTGAGAGTGAGTGTGTGTGTGTGAGTGTGAGTGTGTGTCTGTGTGAGAGTGAGTGTGTGTGTGTGAGTGTGTGTCTGTGTGAGAGTGAGTGTGTGTGTGTGTGTGTGTGTGAGTGTGTGTGTGTGAGTGTGTGTCTGTGTGAGAGTGAGTGTGTGTGTGTGAGTGTGAGTGTGTGTCTGTGTAAGAGTGAGTGTGTGTGTGTGTGTGTGAGTGTGTGTCTGTGTGAGAGTGAGTGTGTGTGTGTGTGTGTGTGAGTGTGTGTCTGTGTGAGAGTGAGTGTGTGTGTGTGTGTGTGAGTGTGTGTCTGTGTGAGAGTGAGTGTGTGTGTAGGTGTGTGTTTGAATAGTGTTCTTATCTCTGTAGCAGCTGGTTGCACAGTGTTTGTAGCATCTCTTTAATGAGTCCCAGTTCATTGGTTGTCGTGAGTGTGGGTGTGGCAGGG